>JAANSK020251063.1:0-13247 GCA_011763485.2 Isoetes engelmannii
GGATAGTTCCGCTCCGTGTCATTCAGCTTCTTCGAATCATATGCTATGACTCGGTTTTCTTGCATTAGAACTCCACCGGCTGAGAAAATTGGAAAATCCCAGAAAATTCTGCCTCTTCCTTAGGTTTCCTTCTTCGATCTTCCGGTTGACGACGTTGCAGGTTGTATCGGTATCTCGTACATTCTGCAACCTAAACAATTTGCAAGATTGGACCATCCTTTCACACAAAATATTATGGTAAGTTTTTTTTCTTCTTTTTCCATGTGTTTCTAAGCCGCAGGTTGGCTTCCTTATTTTGTAGATCCGACTCTAAATGCACAATTCGATTCTAAAGAAGCGATGTTGCTTCCCAACGGTAGTTGAATATTGCAAGTATTCACGATGCAAAGGGCATCCAGTATATCTGTATTCAACATCATACAACAACAGGGCATATGCTGGGATCAGGGCAACATCAAACATAAGTCTAAATTATGGCCATTCTAAGCTATTTTAATCATGAGCTATGGTCATGTAGCGATTACCCTCCTATCACGTTTCCTTTCTCTGTAATATGCACTTCTTTCTGCAACATGCAAAGTTATGGCAAGCACAACAAAGGTTGCCATTGCAAGAAGTCTGGATGCTTAAAGAAGTATTGCGAGTGTTTTTAAGCTAGTATCCTTCGCTCATAAAATTGCAAATGTGTAGATTGTAAGAGTTTTGGAGATAGTCAGCAATGGAGAGCAACATGTGGATCAAGCATGCACCCATGAATCATATGCTTAAAACCCTTTCTGCTGCAATCGTGCCACTAAGCTTTACTTCTCCATCACCAGTGATGAAGAAAAGGATACAAGAAGTTGTTTTATTTGGTCAAGCTTTGAAGGAACATGCCACTCCTGCTCACGTTGTACAGGTGCTTTTGTCTTCTTTGCTTTGATGTATTTTGTTGTCCCAAACCTTGTGGCCCAAAACATGAGCTCCAATGTATTGGCAGGTGATTGGAATTACCCGGGACATGGGGTAAAGGTTTGGGTTAATGTACCTCTACAAACCCTTGTAAAACAGGTCGTAAGAATGGCAATGGAGACTCTTGCTTCCACATCAACAGAATCTCAGTACAGAGGTATAAATGCCATTTTCCATCATGAGTCCTTCTCTTTTGTTCCTTTGCTCCAAGTTCCATATCTGCAGGCTCTTGAATGGTTCACTACTTTGTGCTATAATCTGCTACTGTGGCTCCATCTTCTATGACAGGTTCGCCGTTCCTTCCAAGTTTTGTTTGAATTGTAAACGTCAAAAAATTAGCAGGCAACATTAGGATGTAGTCAAATATTGTAAATACATTTTGGAAGTGTTCAAGAATTATAGAAGTGTAACATATCTACGATCAATACTATTGAGGTAGACGATACTGGAGCAAGAACCGCCAGCATAATTCGAGAGCATTGCCATAACATCCTCTATCTGCATGAGCTGGAAGCAAGACCAAAAAACATCAATACATTTTTTGAGCTTTTGGATCAGATATTTACTAATGAGGATGCTACTTTCACAATGCTAAGGCCCTGAATGATTTCAATTAACGACCTTCACTATGCATTTATTGGTATATGTGCAGCACAATGCTCAGGAGAGTTCACAAAAGGGAGAGTTGTCAAACATACACTTAGTATTGACAATGTCCTCGTCGTGAGTTCTTTGGGACATTGTTTCATCTTAGATCCATGGCACAAACAAAATAAAACTATTCTTACCATCCACAGGAAGTCTATAGAAGTTTATGTTCTTCAGGAGAGCAAATGATTGAAAAGTTGTTCTCAACAGGAATTGGGGAAAATGTTCCACATGCATGCTTGCAAGAACCATATATGTATCCAGGCATTTGTGATGCATGAAAGGTATTTGCGGAAGAATACAATTCTTATCCAAAGTTCTTACTTGCAATCCAGCAGGAAGACAAATAGATTATGTTGCAAAAAGACAAAATTTGTATAACATATGTTGTGATAATTCATGACAATCCATCTTATATAAGGTGCATCTCCTTATCAAGTTCTCATATTATCCTAGGTTGACATGCAATGGTTAAAGACCGTGTCTTACATGGTTAAGGACCTTGTATTTATTTATTTAAGAGTTATAGGAAATAATGGAGAAGCCCAAACGATGGCTCAAACATGTCGATCCAGTTGTGGAAGCATCTGTCTACTGAAACAGATGGATTCAACCTTATATAAATTCTCATCTCTAGGTCTGGCATATATTAGAGTGTCGGATATCATAAACGAAGTTGTACAGAAGGTTTGTAAGGGGCCGATTATCAATGGAAATATTGTGCAGTCTCGGTTATCTGCTACAGTAGATCAATGGTTATATTCAATAGTTGATATAAGTAAAGTAGCAAGTATTAATGTGGATAAACTTAGTAACTAACTATTGTCTTGAGAAATTGATCTAAGAGAAATATTATTTGATCTAACAAGTATTTTTGCTTCATCTGGTATCAGAGCAGCAGGTTATCATGGCGAGCAGATTAGGAGCATCATTGCTGAGTGCAATTGATATTTTCAAAGGCGGAAGTGGATTCCAAGTATGGAAGGACAAAGTTGAAGAAGTTCTCAAAGTTGAAGGTCTATGGCAGTAAGTGACTGAAGAACAACATGCTCAATGGCTGAATCTTCTACTGGCAGAGGACGTTCCTATGCCGCTGCTGCTGCATCAGGAACCAACTCATCATTAAGGGGAGCTACTGCAACAAGAGGTGGCAGTGTAACAGGAGGTGTAAGTGGCTCAAGTGATGGGCCAAAAAATGCAGAAATTACCAGTAAAATTTTGGAGGCAAAGGCAGTTATAAAGAGAAAAATAAGCTCAAGTATTTTGCTATGAGGAATATGTCCCCAAGACAGATGTGGACATATATGATGGAAACTATGAAGTAAAGTCCGCTTCTCAGCTGGATGTGCTGGACAAGGAGCTGAGAGAATTGAGGTTAAGGAAAATGATGATGTTAAGGAAGTATTTGAAAAGATTGACAACATCATTGCTGATATGGAAGCAGCTAGAGTACCCATATCTAGGGAGTTCCAAATAAACTCCATTGCCAAAGTTTTCTCCAAACACAAGCAGCTTGCAACATTGGTAAGGAATATTGCCAAGAGTAGAGAAGAAGCAGAAATAATGATAAAGACTGAGCTGGAGCAGAACTTGGTAATTTAAGAAGAAGGTGAAGAAGAACCAACTGAAGTACTGTTTACATCAGGAGGGAAGAATCGAGGGAAAGTTGGTCCTTGCTTCATATGTGAAGAGTATGGGCATCTGAAAGCAAACTGTCCAAAGAAGAATAAAGGAAACAAATGTTTCAACTGTCAAGGATTCGAACATCTAGCAAATGAATGTCCCAGTCCAAAATACAGCAAGGATAACATGGGCAGGGGAAAGAACTCTAGCAAGACAACAACTCGAGGAGGTACAACCAGTTATGGCAGAGGCAGAGGAAAATCTGCATCAATAAATATGGCAGCAGAAAAAATAGAAGATGAAGGTGAAACTCATGATGAAGATGCTGAGGTAAGTTATCCTAAAGCATTGTCAATTAATTTGGATTGCAAACTAAAAAATGATGACATCTACGTGCTAGATAGTGGAGTTGAGAGAAGCGTGAATAAATCACCTTCTAAGCTCACTTACGTGCTCATATACTCCTCAGCAAAATGGAGTCTCAGAAAGGAAAAATAGGTCTATTCTGAACTCTGTAAGAACAATGTTAAAGCATATTGGTCTGCCTATTTTTTTGTGGGAGGAAGCAGTACAAACTACTGTGGAAATCTAAAACAAACTGCCATCTAGAAGCACAAATGGAAAAGCTCCAGATGAACTATAGTACGATTCAAAACCAGATCTTGAAAAATATAGGGCTTATGGCTGTTTATGTTTCTTTCATGTGCTCGAGGAACTTAGACAAAAATTAGATGATAGGACAGAAGAAGGTTATCTAATAGGTTATGATAAACAGTCCAAAGGATACCGATGCTAGAAGAAGAAGGATTATCATTAGCCGAGATGTGCATTTTATAGAAAACAGGTTGTACAAGGATAGAGATGGCAAAGTCAATAAACCGACCATGGAGAACTTCAATGCTGATAAAAATCAGATTAATGGTCCAGACCTTGATGAAGATGACAGCATGAACATAAGGATTGAAAGCTTAAATCCTGAAAATAAAGTAAATGTTACTCATGAGGAAGATGATCCCTCTAAAGGATTAGAGAATGAGGTTGTACCAAAGAGAAGAATAAGAAAAACGGAAGCTGAAAAATTGATGGAAGATCACAATATAAATGTAGAGAATTATGGCCGATATAAAGCAGGAAGAAGCTTAAGACTGCAGCAAGGAAACAATGAAGAAATTGAAATTAATGACATTATGGCTATGTTAGAGCCTAACGTGCCTACAAACCTTGAAGAAGCTATGAGTTCAAACGATACACAGAAGTGGAAGTATGCTATGGATGATGAAATTCAGACCTTTAAAAGGACTGATAAATTCGAGCTTGTAGAAAAGCCAAGTGACAAAAACATTGTTGACAACAAGTGGATATTTACGTTAAAACTTGGCTCTGATGGAAAATCACTGATTCACAAGGCTAGACTAGTTGCCAAAGGGTATTCTCAAAAGAAAGGCCTTGACCATGAGAACATTTTCCCCTATAGTCAAATTAGCAAGTATTAGGATGCTTTTGGCTTATGCAAATGCAAATGATATGGAAATCCACCATATGGATGTTAGTACTGCATTCCTTGATGCCAAATTAGAGGAAGAAATCTATATGAAATAGGCTACTTGCTATGAACAACGAAATAATATGGCTTAGAGGTTGAAGAGGGTTGTTTATGGCTTAAAATAGTCACCCAGGCAGTGGTATATTTGCATGGACAATTTCTTAAAGGAAAACAAATTTAAGAAACTTGATAGTGATGGCAACATATACATTAGAAGGGAAAAAGGAAAGGTATGTCTCATTGCACTATATGTTGATGATTGTATCATAGTAGCAAATGATACAGATTATTTAAATGAATGCAAACAAATCCTGAGAGCTAAGTTTAAAATGATTGATTTAGGAGAATTGAGAAGATTTCTAGGCATTGAAGTCAATAGAAACAGGCTGGACAAAAGATTGGTGCTCACTCAAACTAGGAACATACAAGGCATGTTATACAGATTTGGAATGATCGATTGCAAGGTTGCTGAAACCCCTTGGTACCTGGACATAAGATATCAGCAGACATGTCACCCAAAACTGAGGAAGAAATGATGGAAATGTCAAGCACACCTTACATGGAACTAATTGGATGTTTACTCTACGTGGCGAATTGTGGGCGAATTGTACCCGACCAGATATATCATTCTCTGTAAGCCACTAAGCAGATATGTGAATAATCCAGGAAAATATCATTGGATTGCAGCAAAAAGGATTTTAAGATTCGTAAAGGGAACTCAAGGTCAAGGAATAAGTTATAGTAATGAAGACCTCACGCTTAAGGCGTACTGTGATGCAGACTGGGCAACAGACTTAGACCACAGGAAATCAACCTCAGGTTTTACTCTAATGTTAGGAGGAGGTTCAGTCAGTTGGAAAGCTAAGAAACAAGCAAGTACTACTATGTCAACCGCTGAAGCAGAGTATGCAGCTGCTACCTTAACAGGGAAAGAAGTAGTATGGGCCAGGAGACTACTTCAAGAACTTGGAATCTGCCAAGATAAGCCTACAGTGATATTAAGTGATAGTTCAAGTTGCATTGCTATCACCAAAAATCCAGTTTTGCACCAAAGAACAAAACCTATAGAGGTTCACATGCATTTTATTCGGGAACTTGTGGCTAAGAGACTAGTTACTGCGCAATACATCAATACAGAAGAACAAGTAGCAGATATTCTAACCAAGGCTCTTCCACAAAATAAATTTGTCAAGTTCAAACAGATGCTGGGCGTACAAGGTTCTTTCTGAATCATTATATTTCAGTTTGCTACAGTCCAAAGTATCTCAACAGGATTGCCATGATGGGGGGATGTTGTGATAATCCATGACAATCCAGCTTATATAAGGCGCATCTCCATACCAAGTTCTCATATTATCCTAGGTTGACATGCAATGGTTAAAGACCGTGTCTTAAATGGTTAAAAACCTTGTATTTATTTACTTAAGAGTTATAGGAAATAATCGAGAAGCCCAAACGATGGCTCAAACATGTCGATCCAATTATGGAAGCATCAACCGACGGATCTGTCTACTGAAACAGACGGGTTCAACCTGATATAAATTCTCATCTCTAGGTCTGGCATAAAATTAGAGTGCCGGATCGATCATAAGCGAAGTTGTACTGAAGGTTTGTAAGGGGCCGATTATCAATGGAAATATTGTGCAGTCTTGGTTATCTGCTACAGTAGATCAATGGTTATATTCAATAGTTGATATAAGTAAAGTAGCAAGTATTAATGTGGATAAACTTAGTAATTAACTATTGTCTTGAGAAAATGATCTAAGAGAAATAGTTAGTTGATCTAGCAAGTATTTTTGCTTCACTACCATCCTGCATCCGGAGCCCATCCACTACCCCCTCGTCCACTGCAGTCAAGAGCAACTGAGATCGGTCCTCTGCCACAATCGTAAACAAAAACAGCGCTAAAGGGCACCCCTGGCGTACTCCTCTACCCAATGAGAAGAAGGCAGAGGGCTCATCCTGACACACCACCGTAGCTCGTGCTGACCTGTGTAGCTTCATGACTGTCTCTATAAAGCGTGGACCACAACCCAATGCTAACATCATGGTAGGCAAGAACTCCCATCGGACACTATCATAAGCTTTGGCAAAGTCAAGGTTAAGATACGCAATTAATGCCCTGACCTATTCTCCTGGCCCAATAAAGGCCCTCATAAGCTGCTGCAACATTAGTCAAAATGTTCCTGCCAGGAACAAACCCAGACTGAACCTTACTAATGGAAGAGGTCAACACCGGCTTCAACTTTGCTGCTAGGGCTTTCGCGTTGATCTCATACACAGAAGACAACAAGGAGATGGGCCTCCAATCATTAATGGTGGAGGGTTGCTTAACCTTAGAAATCAAGGAAATGCATGCAGTATTCAAAATCCTATCCAATTGGGAGGAATGCAACAACTCAAGATACACCTGGTACACCGACTCACCAGCCCACACCCAATAGTTCTGGAAGAACTTCACAGGAATGCCATCCAGTCCAGGACACTTATCCTTGGCCATGCACATACACGCATATGGTAAAAAGTTGATATATAAATAAATAATACTATTAGAATATTTCAATAATAGCTGTTCTAGTGAAGAGCTGATAACATTTCTCGATTATTATTTGAATGGCAATTTCTAATTGATGCATTCCTCTGCATATCTATAAATTTTTTTGGCATTGAGGCATAGTCCCCGATTTCATTTAGGCGAAGACAACCGATTGCCATTACTCCCGCAGAGGGCGTGGCAGGGGGAGTTGTGAAATGAAGAGCTTAAGCGCAGGCAAAATATCGTCCATTTTCCGCTTCTTATAAAAACTCAAGTTTTTTTCCCGTCAATATAGAGACCTTTCATTTAATGTGCACAAAGTATATATAGAAAGTATATATAAATATAAATATAACTAGGGTTTAACAAAGCCTCACGTTTAAAGATGCCTAAATACAACCAGCATGGACTAGCTGCTTCATTCTGCTGCAATTTGTGGCGCAGATGAAAAGTAGACCAGGATTTCTAGCCGTTTTCCATACTTATGTACCATTATCTCCTTTCTGGTGAGTGTATTATAAACTCTCCCTCTTTTTTTTTTTTCTTTTTTACCAGATTAGAGGCTGTTCAAGTTTTATTTTTACATGCTTTTTTACTTCGCAGGTGATAGATACTGGATTTAAGCATTTGGTGCCTGAGCCTAGACTGTTGTCTCTTACTAAACCAAGCGGTCGCATGCCCCTGGTCAAGTTGATTTATCTGGGAGAGCATGTATTATTTAAGCTTCTCTCTAAATTATTGTTAGCGTCTTGTGTGGTACTAAACCAAACCGTGGCCTCGAACTGTATAAATATATACCGCCTAGTTCTTTAACAGTTTAGATTAAGTCGCCAAGGTGCTTGAATGGTATAAATTTATACCGTCAGAGTTCTCATTCGGAATTTACTTATATCATCAGAGCTCTCGAACGGTATAAATTTATACTGTAAGAGTTCTCAAGCAGTATAATATTATACCGTAAGAGTTCTCAGACGCGTTAGAGTTCTCAAACGGTATAAATTTATACTGCAAGAACTGGAGCGGTGTAAATTTAAATCGTTCGATGACTCTTTCGGTATAAATTTATACCGTTCGAGAATTCTTATAAATGTATACTGGAATGCTTTTTAAAACCAAACTATGTTTTCTGTATTCTTCTATAACAGATTTGAGATTTACAAGAAAGAAATTTCTGTATGTTCGAGGAAGGGGAGTTAAAAGAGCAGGCTAGCAGTTCTTCAAAGAAACAAAAAAAGGGTGCAGAAGTGAAAGTGAAGAATATGAGCATCGTACCATGGACTCAGCTGCAAGGTTTGAAGAGCAAAGAAATAATTTTGGGGTTATTAGAAAAAGTTATGACCAAGGAGTTCACCTTAGACGAAATGGCTAAAGAAGCCAAAACGCAAGTGCCATTACTTTAAAATATGTTTCTCCTTTCACTAAAGCGTTATGATCCTTGCAGTCAAAAAGATATTATTACCTGCCAGGCCATAGAACAAGGCAAAGTGTCCGCATCAACGAGCGCAGAGAGTGCATATAAAAAGTTCACACTCTTTGACCAAACCTGCCTTTATGCATGGGGACTGCACCAAATTACAGGGTCTGGTAGAGAAGCAAAATTTTACATTGGTCATAGCCGACATTCCTTATGACTTCAAGATAAAGACAATTTATCTGATGATGAAGCATTTGGCCATCTACAAGTCAGAGCCTTCTTAGAAGGATTCAAAGAAATAACCTTATCTCCTAACTGGAGAGTTATTATTTTTCACTCTGACTTGCAAATCTTATCTGTGCTCAAGCCCATGGACCAAGTCTGCAATACTGGCTTTGAAAACTGCATCTGGTAACTCCTACAACCTTTACGGCATAGATTTATACGTTTCAATCTCCTTACAGCTGTTGTTGCTTTCAGGCTGAAGACAAATATGAAGGGAGATTAGTCAGCTGCTTCGAGCACTTCCGTATAGCTTTTTACAGCACTGACACAAAAAAAAACTATGGCACCAAAGATGAGCAGAATTCCCCCACCAATGCTTTCCAGTTCACAACAATGCTTCAGAAGTTGAAGGACCCTCAACGACAAGGAACATTTGTGTCTCACTCCCAGAAACCCCAGAGGCTGATCAACAAGTTGATTCAATGGTTCTCACGCCCTAGAGACTGGATTTTAGATGCCTTTGCTGGTACTGGCTCGACTGCAGTGTGCGCTTTGAAGATGGGGAGAAATGTTGTGTGTCTATTGATATTGACGACGATAAAGTCAAGTTCATCAGAACACGTATCAGCTCAGTGGAGTCTTTTCCGGACGAAAATGAAGAGTTGGGTGCTAAGAGTGCTGCTGGAGATGTGAAGGGAAGCTTTACAGAGGTGCAACCTCCCACTACAGAAAGATGTGATGACGAGGTAGAGTTCGTTGAACTCGAACTTGTAGAAGCATGGGTCCCCTCGCAACCACCTGAAGCACCTCTAGAAACTGGAGCACAAAATGTTCATATTTTGTCTTCACAAGATGAGAAGAAGGGTAATCAAAGCCCTACTGACTAGATGAATGACCCATTGATTCAATGTAAAATTATGATAAAATTACTTTCAAGTGTATTGTACTTCTAATGATCAATCGATATTATTTAGAACAACTATTATATTTCTATATTTTGAACAACTACTGAGTTATTGTAAACAGAAGCATCTCTGTATCTTTAATGTAACCCCTCCTCATTAGTTAATGATTTTTGGGACTCTATAGATTTTTGCAGTTCGAGAAGTTGCTTCCATGCATTGTTTTGGTCTTCCAAGACTATTTAACCATAGTTGTTGTAGCATGAGAAGATGTTCTTATGACTTTAGCACTAAACCTGATAAGTGTTTTCCTAGTATGTTGCTGTACATAACATCTAGTCAATAGGATATCTCACTCCTAAGCTTGTTCTGTCCTCGAGAGCTGTTATTTTAGCAAAACACTAGTGTAATTAATTTTCGTGCTCTTATTTTACTATGACATCTTTCGTAAAGGGCTGTTTTTAAGGGTAATTCTGTATACCTTAGGACTTCAAATAAAAAAATGCCTCTATTCTGGACATTTTAAAACTTTGCACAATTTTGGAAGGAATATTTCAAACGCACTTCTTAAATTAGCGTGTTTCAATTCAAACATTGTTCACCCCACAAGCACACCAGAAGCCAATAAAAATGTACCTAAGAGCAATTTGACATCTTCTAGGTTCTTAGCGTTACCGACTAGAAAAAGAATTGTGTTATCTGCATATTAATTGCAAATTTCCTGTGTGTCACCCTCCATCGCGAAGCCATGTTGTAACAGTAAATAGATGTGACAAAACCTCTATGATAATTGTGAAGAACAGTGGTGTAAAGGGCATTCTTGGCGAATACCAAGACCAAGTGAGAAAACCTCCGGCGGTTCACCATGGAGCGGAGCAGTCGCTCGAGCAGAGACATGCAACTTTATGACATCTGATGTGAATTGCTACCCAAATTCCAGGCTGAGTATACATAGGCACATGAATTTTCAGCTTATACTATCATAAGACTCCGCATGATCAAGCTTGAGATACACAACACGAAGGTTTTGCCGACATGTCCAATGGATTCCCTTGTATTGCTCAGAATGCATCTTTTTGAAAGAAAACCTGATTGAGTGGTAGAAATGGACTCTATTATGAACCTACGTGAAAACAAGGGGAAACATGTAGAAAATACGCGAGAAAAACGCTAAGAATCTTGATATACAAGGAAGAATGAAGAATATAATGGACGGAAGGCAAGCAGGAACATAAGACATATGTCTAGAAGGCGCAAGACTGGCGTTGAACCGGAATGGTTTGACTGGAATGAGGTGCCTCTATATATATCTAGTTCAACGATCACGACTGCGCCACTCCAAGTGTCATGCAAGCATGTATGATTCAGAATATCCTAGAACCTGGCATATGAAAAGATGCAAGGGAATGTCATAAATAAGTATTAATAACTCACTTGGCAAGGGGGCGTGACTCGCATCTAGAAGGTTGTGAATTCAAGTCCTGCCCTGTGCAACTACCCTATTGCATCCGTGTGATTACCATTTTTTGTAAATACGAGTATAATGCACATATAATAAGAATACTCATATGGTCGTCGCACCATCCTCCTCCTACGATGGTGCCGAGTCTCTAGAGCTAGAGCCGGAGTATTTGGACTTGGCTTGTCCGGGTAACGCCGGTGGAACTCTGCATTTTTGTCAGGAGCGTTACTCAGATTCTCGGAAGGTTTCCAGGTCCGGTCACTTGGAGAGTATCCTTCCCAGTCAGCAAAGTAAGATAATCGTCACCGAAGAAACTTAGAGTCCAGAATCTCTTGAACCTCGAACTCCTCTTGACAATCCATTTCCACTGGTGCAGGCAGTGGAGGAACATGATCCGGGAAAGGATTAGGTGTATAAGGCTCCAATAGCGAAATATGAAATATCGTATGTAGACGATTGTAGGGAGCTCGAGTCGAAAGGCTCAAAAGATGTGTGAGGATGTGGATTGAAGCTGGGACAAAGTCTAGCAAAGGATCTTGCTCAAAAAGATCTCACTGACCAGGTCAAAAATTGGTCAATGTCCCTGGCAGAGAGCCAAATTTTGCAGATCACTTCTATGGGATCTTTTTTGTATTTTGACAATTGAATATGACTCTGACAACTCTACAGCCTTGGTGCAAACTGCAAGACTTGCTAAAGAAGCTAAAAATCTGAGAAGATGTAGAAATCAAGAGTGACGGACTTTGTTCTTCTTTAGAACAGTGATCAGAGATGTAAGAACTCAGATTTTTGTTGCATTTATATGAAGATCGAGACTCATTTCAATGAAAGGTGTTCACATATGATCTAGACAGGTTACCTTTGCTACAGATGAGAGACTCAAACACTTAAAAAGCAATGTACAATGCAGCAGATGTTGACTTCTGTTTGCAACTTCAGATAGGTACTATCTTAGTTTTTTCGTTTTATGAGAAGGTATGTATTGAAAAACCTCTAATTCATACTTTAAAACACATGAACTTGCTTAAATTTAATGGAGATACCTAAGTTAGAGCATAATTTTTTGACTTTTAATCAGACTTTTGCAAGAAAGAATTTAACAAACTCGGATTTTCATTCACTTGAACTTCATGTACCATTTATCAGATAATTTCCGATGCCCATGGATCATGAGCAAAGTATACTTCCATTTCTGGACAGGCCTTTTGGTCAGCGTTACCACCAAATTGAAATAATTTGGTAGCAAGGAAGGTCAAATCCGACAGTAGAAGATCGATCCGGCATGTGTTCAATCTCTATAATCTTTAAGTCGCGTCTGAGCCCTTGAATCTCTTCTCTCGAAAATCCTCCTTTTTGAACTTCATCTAGCATTTAGCAGATAATTTCCGATGCCCATGGATCATGAGCAAAGTATATCTCCATTTCTATACAGGTTTTTTGGTCAGCTTTACCACCAAATCAAAAGAATTCGGTAGCAAAGAAGGTCAAATCCGACAGTAGAAGATTGATCCGGCATGTGTTCAACCTCTGTAATCTTCAATTCGCGTCTGAGCCCTTGAATCTCTTTTCTCGAATTGCATTCTTGATCAATTCGTCAGATTGGCTTGTTTTTTGCTCAGATTATGATTTCTTGGCATAAATAGGATCAGGACAGGATGTAGGGCTCATGATTACTCCATCAAATCCTGCCAAAAGTTCGTTTCTTGGCCGAATTTAATTAGGGCTCATCAAACTTTCAAGAAACAATATCCCACAGTCCTATTCGAAAAAGTTAGCCCAAGATTTAAATACCCTAGTCCACGTGGACTATTAATCTGACGTGCTATGCACACGTGAGACCCGTTACCTCCACCGGTCCACACGCCCGGGTGTACCACGTGGCGGGGGCTGGTAGGCTGGGAAGGAATCTAGGCTGGGGGGGGGGGGGGGCCTAGGTTTCTTGG
>JAANSK020251074.1:0-13247 GCA_011763485.2 Isoetes engelmannii
GGAGAGGGGGAGGGGCCATTTGCTAATGCATAGGGCAATAGCACAGGCGATCATGGATGAGGTTAATGTAATGCAAGCAGAAGTGCTAAAAAATATTAAGAATAAAAGAAGTACAGGATGGAGTTCCGGCAATGTGTGGAAAGGTTAGATAGAGTAGGAGCACCTACAAGAGGACTAAAAATGGAGGGAGACTCCATGGGAGATGAGGAACTGGTGAATTACTTGTTCAAGCTCAAGCAAGAAGTACTTTGATGTGTGGCGTTGGAAAGAATCCTAAAGAAAGGCGATATCTGGAGTACTTCACCACGAACTACCATCAAATTCAGCAGAGAAGGGAAGCACACGTGCTATTGCTCGTCGACAAGACCCAATATTGGGCAAAGATGTTGGATAAGCTATTGGCAATGTTGGAAAACCATATGAATTATGACGTAACTCTGGAGGAAATGGTTGAAGAAAATAGGGGAGAAGTTGATGCATGAGAAGAATCTTAGCTAAGCTAGGTCTGTAAACTGGTATAGTTTTGAGGAGGAATAATTATATAGTTGTTTGTATATTATGGTCCAATCAAAATCCAGTCTCCTATGATTCAGATTTGTTAAAATAGCATTGGTTAAGAAAAACTTAGCTACGAAATGGTTTAATACAAAATGTTCTAAGACCGGAACGTGATCCCGTCATCGTACTGCTAGATCCCGAAATCGCATGTCTGAGGAAACCGACTGCTACGATCGCCCCACATGGGATCCCAACAGGCGGGGGAAAATCATGTGATCCTGGAGAATCGTACTGCTAGATCCCGAAATCGCATGCCTGAGAAAACTGACCGCTACGATTGCCCAACATGGGATCCCGACAGGCGGGGGAAAATCATATGATCCTGGAGAAAGGTTTTGCAACTGGATCCCACAATACGTGATACCACTCTGTGATGACAAACTCCAATATCACTCGTCGCGAGCTCCGAACGATCGGTAATGAAGGAAAATGGGAATCCTAGCTTCTGATATCCCGAGAGGTATTTCGGTTCTCGATTCTTGGGCACAAAAAAAATGTAACGAGCTCATGGTAGACCACTCAAGTATTCGATCCTTGAACGTGCCTGTGGGGCATTCCAGAGACACTGGCATAAATGGGTAGAAGCAACTACTCATAAACATCTAAACGATTTTACCCAGTTGGTTAAGGGCATGTCAGTTAAGAATGTTACATGAAAGATCCCACAATGAGGAGGCAAGGCGAAATTGACAACTGTGTGATGCACTGAACTTTTCGACGATAAGGATTGACTACCGCACCTGACTCAATATGGCAAAACAGGAGGAAGAACACGAGCTCCATGCGGGATAGGCGAGGTATCCCTTCTCCACTTTTTTTTTGGCAGGGAACCACAGATGCGGAATGGGCAGAAGCAAACGGGCTCCTTGCGGGGCAGGCAAGAGATCTCAAAGGTCCGCTTTTCTTTTGGCCTCTTTTGGCCGGGAACCACAAAAGCGGGGTAAAGCTACCTTGACCCCACTTTGGGTGCTAATAATAGAGCGTAATTTGAGTCAAACAAACATGCATTACGTGGGCTGTGATAATACGTATGCCGTATTCTTTCCATATAACACCATGTAACCACAGCAGTGCACTAAGTGCGTAGCAAATGCTCATCGTGAATGCATGTTCAACTAGGTCGTTCAATTCGAATAAGCACGAGAAAAACTGTGCGACTTTTCTCCTCAATCCCACAGTTCTTCACAGGCGCTCCGTGACTTCCTTTCTTGCCACTTCAGTCATCACAAAGATAAACCTAGAGCATTCCAACGCCGACTTGTTCGTCAATGATGCATGTGCAAGAAAGGGAAGCTTTCGCAAAGTCCTTCCAGTAAGACCCTGTTGAAAAGCAACTCAGTACTGATGAACCAAATTGTTGATCTGCTCTTGATAATGCTCACAAAGGAGGCTTTTATTTAAGGGACTAAAACTTCCATCATTTGCATAATATGAAAATGCACTTAAGAGTTAAACACCTCTGTCAGCACATTCAAGCACCTTCTAGAATTATTTTTCCATGAAAATGCAGTTAGAGCTGAATACCTCTGAAGCTTCAGCACATTCAAGCAAGCTTCTTGATATATTTATTCTCAACTCTTCTCCGTCGGAGAGAGCATGTACGTTCTGATGTGCCAATAACCTGAAGCTTAGAAAGAAATCTTCCTCCGCAGCCTATGAAAGCATGAGATAAGCAATTTCAGTTCTCCAATCTTCCTAGCGTCAAATAATTTACTCAATTAAAATTTTGAGTATAAATTAAGACTATCCCAGGAACCTGTCAGTAACTATGTATCACATAGAAAACTCCCATTGGATCCTTCTCATTTATGCTTATTCTTATTTAACAACAGAGAAGTGCCAACAGATCAAAGATACAACACTCCCTTTGTCTTTGAGAGCCAAGGTTACAGAAGACTGCAAAATTTTGATTCTACTCTTCTTAGCACACTCTGCATAAAGATTATTACCGTTGGAGGTAATAAAATGATCCCCGTTCTCTGTAACTCCTTCATGCAGGAACGCAGAATCTCATAACGGGCTTCGGTACTTGGCGGCCCAACATAGGCTTTTACATCTGCTCTATCTACAAATGCAACGTCTGCAAGCATCTGAAATTGGGTTAAAAACTAATATATCCCTTGAAATTGTGCAGAACATACCTATAGCTTCTGTAAGATTAGACGTCGTCAAGACGACAACATTTGGCATTGCTTTCAATTTGTCCAACTGTGTCAGAAGGGCATTCACTACCTAGAACAAACAAACACAGCACCACCTTCAAACATCGAAACAATGAATACCATAAGCAACAAAAAAAATACTTTATACAACAGAGAAGAAACAATACAATCCCACAAGAACCAGAAAGGAATTAGTACTCACATTATGATCCTCCCTCTAACTTCTGATTCTTATGTTTCTCTGAACTTCAGATTGTTATGATCGACTCATTTTACTCTACACTTTCCAAAGTACAACACAAGATGTCTAGTTTTATTTTGAGTTCCTAAGTAATACCATTTGAGTTTCCAAGTAGCGGGTCAATCGATGAGCTCTTTTTTTCTGGTATTTAAGGCAATATTGAGTTGCATAGGGGAGATATTAAAAAATAGGGCCTTGTATGAGAAGCAGAAAGAAAGAAATAGAATAATCACGAAAAATTCTGTTTAACTTCGTTGAGGCCTATGATAAGATAAAGATAAGACAGAACTAAATGAAACCAAATAAGGTTCTTGAAATCAAGTTCCTGATATGTCATTCATAGCATACCCGTATGGTGTCAGAAGGTTCGGACGAAAGAGCTGACTGTCTCGCCGTCGCTAAACTTTCCACTTCATCTGCTATCAACAAGTAGTACCATCAAAATGCATGGGGCTGGGACAGTGGCACTATATGACACTAATTCCACGTAATTGTTTGCATTCTTCCACTTGTCATCACCATCTTAAGGTATCTTGTAATGATAACTGACTTCTACGTTGTTTCCCCCCTTCCCGTTGTTATCACTATCAAGTACAATAACTTTAGGGAAGATGAAACACCCACAAGTCATGGCACTATTCTGAAGTCTAGAGTGAACAACAGGAAATGAGCAAAATATGAAACAGCATGCTCAATAGAAAACATAGAAATCATAGATGCCAGAAAATCAAGCTTTTCAATTGCTTCATATGTCAAGGGCACCAAGCCTAATTCTTAAAACGGCTTCCTACCAATGAGAAGAAAAACCAGACAGTCAGTTTCTTCAACTAAATCGAGCATTTTGTCAAAAAGCTTTGTAACCTGCATAGTAATGAAGTGGAAAGAAAGTTGTCAACATGTAGGCTCCATGTACTGCTGCAGAAAATTGATGCAGCAAAGAGGATAATTAAGGTAAAGTAATCATGGTAACCCTGCCTAGGATCAGATCAAAACCTAGACTAGATATCATTCTTATATATTCTTTTCTTGTCAGATTTCATACGATAGCAGTCCAAATTTTGTATTGAATCACAGCCTTGTTGATAAGATTATATGCCCATTTGTTGATATGGGATGTGGTTAAGTTAAAAGAATTGCAGTGGTCATTCGCAACCAGAAGCAATCGATCCAAAGACAAACAAATGTTGATATGACATTATTTTCCACCTTTTCCAGAATTTCGTAGAATTCGATTTGCCAGCATGAAATATGTTTATTTTAGTTTTTAGATTAATGTTTCCTGTTCATGTCAGAGACTAAGAAGGTCCCTTGCAGACGTTAATAAAGTCTTCCATTCTTTGCATATCCATAACACACCTGAGAATGGAAAGCATGCAACTAGAGAAAGGAGAAGGTACATTTTAATTCCAAGAAGTGAAGTGAACTTTGTGTTCATCAACCATTAACAAAAGTTTGTGCCATACCACCTGACTAGTAATACTAATTCTCATGATGGCCTATGATCCCTATGTAGGGTCACAGAAGATATTGGTCTGCTCTGGAAGATTCAATACAGCCTCCCTTCACAAAATAAACACTTCTGCGAGATGGTTTGCAAAGATTAGCAACACAACCTGAGGATGGAAAATTGCTAAAGCATGAAGGGTCCTCAAAGCAAATGGGTATTAACTTCAACTGGGCTTATCTATGAGATGCTATCCCCCATCGTCAACTTATACAAAAAGAATACCTAGTCAAACCAGCAGTTCTATACAACTTGCTTCCAGAACGAGCTCAGTTTACGCTAGTTTGGATGCATTGTAATCGAAATGCATAGGGACATGATATAGTTAGCACCTAAACACAAAGACGATATTCAACACCCGCGTGTAATGAATTTTGTTCTTGGTGGGCTAGCCCACCTGCCACGCTCTGAGCTGGTGGAAACCTCTTCATCAAATGGCTTTGATCTTCATCATGATTTATGAGTAAAAAGACCTAAAGTCATAGACCTGTTATGAGCAAGTAGTTGCTCTTGAAGCTGCCTCTACCAGTACACAACGACTCTCTTTCACCAACTACATTAATGCGGCTATAGAGCATAGAAAGTAAAACGCTCACTTTGATGGATAACAAGATTGAAGTAGGAATATCTAGTTACGAATGCACAACAGTGTTCTCCACTCCAAGGTTATATGCAATTTTTCTGTCATTGCCAATCAATTTCCCTAACAAAAACCCTACCAGACATTTTTCAAAAGGAAAGTTGCTGCTCATATGCATAATTCTAGCATAACACACCAGCTTTCCGCTTTCTGAATACCACTTGCTGAAAAGGGAATGTGCATTGACTTCAACAAGCTGTGCATGAGGATATCTGCAGTTGAGAAATATATGTCATATAAGTACCTGCTCTGCTAAAGAAGTAATTTGCGGCATACAATTAGATATGTATTCAGAATGCATTCTCATTTCAAATTGTAAAGAAATATGACCCTATATGTAAAGACAACTGAAGCAGAAAATAATGCAAATACCCATCCTTACAATATCCTTGAATGTCAATAAATGCAGGATGCCTACATCCACCTAACTTATTAATGAAGCGAATTGATATGTTCCCCACCTGTCAATGAAACGGATTGATAGTTTCTGGGCAAGCGCTTTGCAAAATGAAGTCTTCCCTGTTCCAGGTGGACCGTGCAGAAAAATCACCCTATGCAATCGAAGGGTTAACTTCTTACATAAATCTGACTTTATCCTCACTCTCATAGAAGGCATAATCTAGCACTATCCATCCAGCTCTTATAATAGTACTAGTATTTAAAATAAGAAAATGAAAAAGAAGGAAAGTTTAAAGATCTACAACATCAAGTGATTAAGGCAATTAGGTCCTACATATCAAGAAGAGAGAAGGAAGGCAAGAAAGATTTATTCGTCTCCAGAAGACTGCTTAAAGTGTGAGTCCCAAATATTACATTATAGGGGACAAAGGATTACCTTCATTCGAGTCTTTGATGATGCCAACCTTCCCTTCCCACTCATAGAAACCGGCAAAGCAATGCCTTTTAAGGCAACTGCTCCCTCGTCCACTAATAAAGAAGGGGATTTCTCTGCACTCTCTTTTTTCTAGTTCCTCAGGTTCACTAATAAAAAAAGAGCTTTGAACATATAGATAGACACGCAATGTATGGCTCTTTTAACAAGTTACTATTGTCTATTAGACATCCTTAGGATCATTGAGACAAAATAAGCTCCATTTAAAGAGCAATCTGCTGACTTTCAACCTGCAAGAGGAAGGCTGCATAAGCTGCCCATGCACTAAAACACTTTTGATAACTAGAATCTTCTTCAAAACTTAGCTTCAAGGTTCAAACGCAGTGAATACTATGTTCTCTTTGAGAAACTTCATATAATGAGACTATAAAACAAAAGGTTGGTCGACCAGGAAAATTGCCAAGTTGATGAAAGTTAATCCACCAGCTTCTTGCCAGTCAATAATAGCCTTATATATAGCTACCTGTGC
Organism: Isoetes engelmannii; assembly: GCA_011763485.2. Classification (NCBI taxonomy): domain Eukaryota; kingdom Viridiplantae; phylum Streptophyta; class Lycopodiopsida; order Isoetales; family Isoetaceae; genus Isoetes; species Isoetes engelmannii. The sequence goes on from JAANSK020251074.1 coordinate 6,467, forward strand.
ACTATTGTATTTTACGTGCATATTGGCACTACCTTATAATCAGGAAAGCATAAGTTTGAATCCAAATACCTATTCGAGCTGATGAGGTTTGGATTCACGCCTTTGTCAGCAAATAAAACGGAGGTTTCGGCATAACGTAGAAGGCGATGCTTCAAACCTGTCGCATAGATTAAGCTGGATAGACAGAAGTATGAGCTACAATTTCGATGCTGCTTCAAACTAGTACTTTGAATTAAAAGTGAGAAGTACCTCTCCCAAAGATTATAAAAGGTAATGGACGGCAGTAGCCATTCCTGGAAACTGGAGATGCCATCTGGGCTATCTCTCTCCTCACCTGGTCCTTCCTGCTGGAGCTGGACAACAATGGGTGGCCTATTATGCCTTTTGCCACCAACACAAGTAGAAAGTAGAATGGACAAACTAAAAATTTGTCTCATGCCTAGAACATATTCATACGTTTTTCAATAACAACTTAGCTAGTGTTTAGAATATGGTTATTTTCATGAGTATATTAACTTGAAAATCACATGTTTAGCTATTGAAATTTTCTTCTTAGTGAATCCCACTCATTGATGCAGGAAGATGCAGAATGGGAGTGAACGTTTGTCTCATCCTGCATCTTTCGGCTTTTCAAATTGATTTTCACGGCAGATAATACAACTTGCCTGGTATACGTGAATCTTCAAAGCAACTTGCCAAAACAAAAGAACTGTATTGCCATTGATATGATCCTCTGCATAAATAATCAAAGATCAGTCCATTGCTCCATAGCCAAACTAAATTTTAGTTGACTTGCTCTCTTACCAGTGTCGCAGATTAAGATGCTCTCAACATTCTCAAATAAAAATGGATCATCTGCTTTTGAAACTGGTATTGCTCCATCTATATAAGTGAGGCTTCGTTTCTCCAACATTCTGATACGAACGACCAATGAATGGGACACATACAACATCAAAATGCGGAACTAAAGAAGCTAAAAATGGCGCAGCAAATTGTACCTCTCTACAGCTAGTCTGATATCGTCCTGCTTTGCCGTACTTGTTGGCTTCATGCAGACCTCGACTAAAATAAAAGATATGAAAACTTAACTATCTAGAACAAAAAGAGGAGCTACACCGCAGTATCGCCGGCTTATGGGAAGCTTGAAACCTGAGATTTCGACCTTTTCCAGGCAGGAAGTGTTATAGTGTAAATGCTCGTCACCATGGTCAGAACTGCTGGCCATGGATAGCTCAGGCACTACCGCTTCATCCACACCATCTTCCATTGCCAACCTCAGGAATTTACTGTCAATTCTTTGCATGGGAGAAAGAAAATGCTCGTGCTTAATAAAGTAATGCTTTTTAGGGCACGTAGTTTTTTGGAAACTTTTACAGTCTACTTTTAGAGTCCTTACTAGAAACGAATCTACATTTTGCATTAACTAGCCGCCCTTTAATTATACTCACCGGATTCTTGTTTGAAGAGTATTGTCGTCGTGTGTGTCTAGCAATTTTTTGTGGCAGTCAAATGACATGACGGCATCAACTAGAGGATATACCGGAAGCATAGATCACGTCCACCCATTCCAAGTCAGACCCCACATTGTAGGGGCATAAAAACAAACAAGTCACTGAACCAAAAAACCAAAACACAACATACATATTATGGATCGTATCGGTCAACAGAGACATACAATTTGAACCACAGCAATAACGATATTGGGCTTGGAGAATCGAACTCCAATTCAAGCACCAGCGCCCATCACTCACCTCTGGCGCCTAGTTTTCATCAACGCCGCAATAGGCCCACGAATAGAACCACCAATTCCGCATCACTGATCATCACTCCTTGCTGTCTACGATCATCAGTGAACATAGAACTGATGATCCTATTCGTGGAGGTTGCCACCAACGCCACAAGCATCTGAAATCAAGCAACGATTAGTGAGCCTGGGGAGTTGAACCCTAGCACGATGCCCATGATCATCCAGGCATATAGACATCCCACTGCAATGGATCACCCATATGCCCAAGGGCCAAAGCCCAATCAACACACAGTTTTTAAAAAATATATACATTCCAAAGAAACTGTACACCCAAAATCAAGAAACAACAGCATACAGGAAACATGTCACAACCACATATAAGCAAACACATAGTCATACAAGGAACTAGTTCCTTGGCTTTCCAGAAGCAGCCTTTCTGATAACAGCATCCAAACTACACACACAACATGCATACTATATACATCACACACCACACTGCACACCACACACACACCACACATCCCATACACATTACAACACTATATAGACTACACTGCACACTACACACACCACACTACTAGCACTACATGCACTGTACTACATACAACACATGACCACTACCCAACACATGTCGGAGTGGAGCAGTGCCTCTGTCTAGCAAGAGTCGCATAGAAGAAATTAATTCCATTAATTTTCATTTAATTTATTATGGTTTAGTCTGTCGTCTGGGTCTCGATATCGAACAAACATGGGCAGCAGAGGCACATGTATATATGCCAGAAATCGAACTCCAACAGACCAGCCAACAAAAGCCCCTGCAAGTAGACGGCCTGTGTGGCTCCTATAAGTAAATGGGCTGCAGACGATGCTAAGTGAAGCACCTGCAAGTGAATGACCTATGTGGATGCAAAATTATGTGTCTGCTGTAAGTGAATGGGCTACAGAAGATGCGAACGGAAGCACCTCCATACCTGATCATATGGCGGAGCAGACCCTGTGCACTCCAAGAACGACGCCAAGAAGCCGCTTCTCCAGCATAATAGGAACAACGTTGTTGGATTTGGAATCCCTGGATGCAAACGAGCACATGGCCTCCGCCCCAGCAAAAAACCATCTTAAAATGCGTCATTGATACAAAGAGTTCACATTGAGACATGCTCATCAGACAGAATGTGTCAAATGAGAACTTGGATTCTTTGAAAGTTATTAAAAGAGAATTTGAATTTTCTAAAAGTTGTCAAAAGAGAACTTAACATTTTATAAAAGCTGTCAAATAAATGAAGCATTTTCTAGGTATGTCATTATGCAGAAGTGGCGAATAACTCGTCATCAAAATTATGACATTTTGAGGATGTTTAAAGTTCAATTTCCTATTCACTTTCTTACAGATGTGTTGAAACAAATGGACATGCTTAGTGTTACTTTTGTAAAGAATTTTATTTGATGGTGAGTCCAGACAAGACAAAACATATTTGAAAAACATATGTATCAATTTAACTATCACAAAAAATTGTTCGGCATGCAAAACGTATAATAATACGGTGAATTTGCTAAGGTTTTCATATGATTATGTTTGTGTATCTGTTTGTGTGTTTATACACAGTATTTCTAGGACGCACACTGTATTCTCAATTTGTTTGGGCTCAGAACCTTTGGTGCATGCAAGGTTTGGCATGCACGGTGCATGCACAAACAATGTATGTATGCATTGCATGCACTCCTTGCATGCACGCATTGCATGCACTCCCGGCCTGCATGCATGCAGTACTTGCAATGCATGCATGCAGTAAGGTTGCATGTTGAGCCTCTTCTTAAATTAACACTAGAGTTGTTACTGGAACTATTCTGGGTTCATCAACCAGAATTGGTCCAGCATACCCTCTGCCACTTAAACCCATGTATCTAACAAGAGAAATTTTCATTTCACAATATACCACCACTTTTTTAATCTTCATTCGATTCTTTATGACCATGAAGGATTTCATCACCAATAGATTTACTAATATGTTGTGGTGATTGTCTAAACCTGATAGAATTCAGCAGTTTTCCACCAGGTCCAGAACTGCATTCTTCAAGCTTTTTAGTATAAAGTGGTCCAAACCTTTCTAAAATCGGAAGTACTTGATATTTTTTGAGAAAACATTTTTTGCATGTGCGTGTGTGTGCATGTGCAAGCATGTGCATATTCAGATGAGGCACAAAAGGGCAGAATTGAGAATACCTGCAAAATTAAGAATATACACACATCTACTTACGAGGAACCAATTTTGCTATGTTGAAGAACTTCATAGAAAGTATATTCTTACTTGGTCGCAGCTTGAGCATTCCGCCTCGTCTTTGTAATGGAGTTTGTACTTTCCTCAAAATCTGCTTGCCTCTATATCGTCCAATTCAGCTGGCTATCATCGTAGCGCAATACATGTTACGATTATAGATGTAGATACAAGTACTATTGCTACTGAACCAATGGCCTCTTTTGAGCATTTCCATCATTATGTTCCAAGGATATTTTGTTCAAGGATATGATGGGTTCAAATTCCATCCCATAATAGATTGTGTATTCGATATTATTAATCACATGGTCGCATTCTCTTAGTTTTGATACCTAAAAACACCTATTTGCTTGACTTTTCACAATCTCTTCTCATGGCTTTTAATCTTCGTTGGGCCAGAAAAGTTTTTTATATAACACAAACCATTACATCTAACAATTCTAAATTAAAGTCCCCCTAAAACCCCCTTTGGTTTGGGTGCAACTCCGGGCAACGAGAGCTGTTGGATAGCAATCCTCGTTTGTGGGGTATGCTCGTACAAATTCTTTTATACTGTATAACAAGAATCACAAAATACTATAAGGTTTGAGTTATTGTACTATAACAAGTTTTGGCGTAAGACTTGTGGCCATAAGTTGTCAACTTTAAGAGCTATAGTCCAGTAATTTTTTGAAGTGTTCATAAGTTATGTTGATCTCAATTTTTACTAAAGAAGCTCTGAAAGAATCGAGGACAAAAATAGGACTGAAGTGATTTAATTAAACTCATATATAAGCTTTACAAAGGCAATAAATGATGCATTCCATACATTTCAATTAAATCTATATAATAAACAGTTCTATCAACTTAAATATATTGAAATAACCATGTACTCCTTATATTTAGAAGTGGTTGCTACTGCATAATATTGAAGTTTAGTTAATGTAATAGTACAAATAACTCATCTTTTATGATAGGTAATATTTCTATGAAACCCTTCTTTAGCAAAATAGATCTCGGATTTTATGTTAAAATAACACATTATATGGGGAGATTTGATTATAAATATGCATGGACCATTTCTGGTTTATACTTAGGCTTGCCATATTTTGAAGCACGATAGCATTCTTTTTCAACTTGGTAGTACGGTGCCTTTCACACCACACTACATTGCTCGGTTGGGCCCTGCCCCTCAACCCAACAATGTAGTGTTCAAAAAAATTTGTCAATGCTATCTACTTACTTAAAATGTTTTTGAGGTTTTGGGTGATGCCGGTGTGGACATTTTTTCGGGCAAAAAGCGTGACTTTTAGAATACAAAAATATGTTTTCCGGCGAAACTTCTATTTGCCGGCGTTCTTTCCCCTTGCCGTGTCCACTTTCCCTGCCCAACTCCAATTAATGTGGTACGCTGGGCGTTTGGCGTTTCAGTTCCCTGCCATCATTGCAGATTTGGAAAATATTGGAGTGCATCGATCACCGTAGCAGGCATGGAGCTTTTCTAATTTTGTATCCTCCATCCTGTGCCCATAGCCATAATTTGAAATTGCATTGCGGTAGTAAATTTTCCCTGCTGCTTCTGAACTGTATTTTGATTTCTTCTAGCGCTGGCATTCTTGGGTGCCTTAGATTCATATTCAGCTTATCTTCGGCTTCTGGCAAGAGCTGGACTCTTCTTAACCTTCCTTGAAAGTGTCATTGTTTTTGTTATTGTTTTGGTTTTTGCAGGTAGCATTAGAGCGTCATATTCTCCTCCTCCTTTCCCGTCCATTATTCCATCACGGCTTCAAATGAGAAATCAGAGAGCAGTACCTTTTATCCAGCACACCAGGTTTTCCCTTTTGTCCTCGATTCTTTGCGAACATGACTCCCTTTCTCCAGGTTTTCTCTTTCTCTAGGTTTTCTCTTTCGAAACCGAATTAGGCTCTGTCTGCAAGATGCCGGATTAGGTATTAGAGCCAGATGCACAATCTTACAAAATCTTGCATTCTAATTGGTTTTCTCTAATAGGGTTTGATGTTGCTTAGGCAAGGCAAAAGAACAAAGGGATTGGAATTTCTGGGATGACAGATGCACCCGAAGATTCTCAGATGGTAGATGGTAGTCGTTTTAGCTTCTAAAACTTCTGGTAGCAGTTTTTTCCAGGCAGAAGGAAACGTTCGAGTTTTCTTTCCAGTCCATCTTACTCCAGGTGAGACACTTTCTATTCTACGATTCAACATTCAACACTTTCTATTCTACGATTCAACATTCAACATCTGTTTCACGCTGCCCTAATATGAAGCTTTTAGAGGCTTAATGTCATGTAGTTCCACCGATATTTTAGCCCTTACTTCCTATTTATTTATTTTTCAGATTTTTCGATTTGTTGCAGAACATTTACATCCCACCAACACTACTTTCCTGCTAGAAAATCACTATAAGCTGATTCTTATAGTGAGGATAGATTGGATATTTGCAGCGCCATGCTTTCCCAGTTCTGGCAATTTCACAACAGGTAAATGATGCTTCGTCATTGTTTAAATTACTGTGCTGCTAATATGTATGTTCTTGACGTGCAGACAGTTCATGGATACGGATGATGAATATGGGTTGGATGTACCCATCACCATGCTTCCCCGCTTATAACATCTCCACAATAGGTAACTGCTCCTGAGTTACTTCATGCAAGATAAGTTATGTATTTGACTACATTAGAATTGTGTCACAACGAGAGTGAAGAGAGACATTTGAACAGGAGACATGCAAAATATCATCTGAGAAATGTTAGCTAGATGATAAA
>JAANSK020251085.1:0-13247 GCA_011763485.2 Isoetes engelmannii
ATACATGCTTGGATTTGGGCGTACTGGGGTGCCGGTTTTGTGCAGTTAGTCGCGGTCTAGGAGCATGCTGAGCGGCGTATCTCTGAAGAACTCACATCGTCTCTTCATTTGAGACCATCCCACTTATTCTTGACTTGTTTTCCCCTACGGGGTCACCTGGCCCTCTTGGTTTTTGTTGTTCCACCCATTGAGAGGCATTGTTGTGTCCTCCTATAGGTTTCCTTCATTGTATTTTTCATTCATTTGGGGGTTCATTGTTGTGTCCTCCTCATTGTACTCATTCATTCAGCTCTATGGAAATTCCACTTCGCTTGCGATAGATATGTGTGTCAGGCCCTTTCCCTAGAATGGGCTCTACAAGGGATTCCACCGATGAATTTATCTACGCCCGATTGGGGTTATCTCCCATAAAAGAAAATGTGGTTTCAGTTTGGAAGCTATATAAAGTTTCTTTTGAAACTATATTAAGTTCCCTCTAAAAGTGAAAATAATATAATCTAAACCTATCTTTTTCAAAGAACTTTTGAATCATTGTGGCAGATCTTTAAACCTGTCTTTTTCAAAGAACTTTTGAATCATTGTGGCAGATCTTGTGGCGCAGTGTAAGATTGTATGACAAAATGTCTTTCTAGCGTAAGTTACAAGCAATATAAAAACTATATAAGGTTTCCATTCAGTTTCTAAATTCTTCTTTCCTTCCTAAAATTTCAAGAATGTTTCTTCCCGGCCTTGGATTTGAGTATTTTATGTGGTGGGCGCCAGGGGTAGCGGAAGAGAAAGATGTGGTAAGTTTTCTTGAGCAAGATGTGATAAGAGGAAGAGTGGAATTCCACTACCATGGGTTCCTGTGTAACCATTTTTTCCTAATGATGTTCCTTTCCATCTGATGGTTCTCATAACTAATTTAAAATCGATCCATTTGCATTTGCTTGACTGCCATTATTGGACTAGTGCTATATAGAGTTGAGAAATGAGAAGGAATAGCAAAGTCCTGTTTTGCACTCTCTAAAAGACCATTATCAATTCTGGCTGGTTATACAACAGGTTTCTAGCTTTTACTGATGCTAGTATTCCCAGAGCTATGCTCCTTTTAGCTTTGGCTAAGAAAACAATCCTATTGGATGTCCTTACTATGATCTGAGCAGCTAAAAATATCTCCAAGTTATGGTCATCCGCTTGGTTGCTCCATTGTGTTGTTGTTCATTGATATTTGCATGAAGGGTGTAAATTTGATAGTGGTACCCCAAAAGCACTGTCCGAACACTTGCTTTAAGTCCTGATAGTGCTTTTTTTTCGGTCAAAGTTGATATAACAAATTTTTGAGGTAGTTATTCCAGAAATAGCAATCCTCCCTGGGGAAGAAGGGATCGATGACATGGATTGATTCCTTGGGCGCGAAATTGGCCAGCTGATTATACCAGATGCCGAGATTTCTTGGTTGGCGAGAATTTGTATCAGTTCTTGCTAGCATTCTTCAATTGTGGGAAGAACTAGTTTATGCTGATCTTTTCAATTGCAATTTTGACAAATTAGAATTGCAATTCCCTTTCATATCAATTCGATGGCAAGTTCTCCTGAAATCCTTAATTCTGCTTAACGGAGAATTTACTTGGAGCTAGATGCCAGGAGAAAAAGAGAAGCCAGGAAGAGAATTAAAGAAATGGAGAAGGAGAACATTGCACCTGCAGTACAGAAGAAAAAGAACGTTCTCTGAGTCATAGAAGACAACAGGAACTTTCGAAAGAGTTAGAGGATTTTTTTTTCCACATTGTACGGAATTGTGATGATGATGATTCTAAAGGAAAAGTAGTACAGAGTTTTATAAAAAGGATTAAACACTTACCGCATGTTACTATAGCAGATCCCAAGGAATTTCATGTGATGAAAGACATGATTTCCAATGTGAGAGAAACCATACAGGCACAAAAATTTCAAAGAAGTACTGATGTACTTCAAGCTAGGAACACCACGCTCCAAATGGCAGCTTCAACAGTTAAAGGGATTAATCAGAGTGCATTTTCAAGGCTTCTTTCCATTCCCAAGAAAACTGTAGCCCAAGCATTTAGAAGACGAATATGTGTAGAGTTTGATGCTGGTCCATGGTCGATGCATGCAAGGAAGAAGAGATCTGATGCTCTTTCCTCTGAAGAGATTGCTGTTGTCAGAAGATTTTGGGATGAGAATACCCGGGTTTCATCCTATAAGAAACATGTTAGGAATCATGTTAATGAGAGTGGTGAGAAATCGGTCATCCAATACATTTGCTAGAAGTTACATATGTATCATTTGAGCCATTCTTTCTGTTATTAATATGCCTAATTTAGTTTCTCTAATTCTGACATGGTTATGAGATCTGAAATTTCATTTCTTTTTGTTCAGTTGCAACTGTACTTTCTTTTGAAAAGGAACATGCTAATATGAAGATATCCCAACATACTTTTGAAAGATTGGAACCAAGCGACACCAGGAGGCTTCAAGAAAGAGAAACTTGTTGCTGCCAATACCATCTGCATCTTGATTTTGCCATGCAAGCAGTAAATAACATGAGGACTGATCCTAATGGTGTACACAAATATTGCAAGTGTAAATGCAGAATTCGTGGTTCATGTCCAACATGTTTAACTAAAGAATACACTATCAAATCAAATGTTGATTATTGGAGACAGATTGTGTGTCCAAATGATGAGAGTGAAGAATGGTACAAACATGCATGTCTAATGCAGACGTGTATCAAGTGTGTTTGAAGAGATAAGTGTGGTTCCTTTGCTATTCCCTGTTTTGATTGCCTTGAATTCAATTTATTTGATTGCTTTAATACAGGCTTCCTACATGCCCTAGAGAGAAGGTTAAGAATAATAAGCAAGATGTTAATTGCAAAGTGTTTGAAAAGGTAGATGTAGTTTACATTCCGCTGAATTATATACGTGTGAATTTAGAGGGCTGATTAAAGTTGTTTACCTTTGCAGCAAGAAATTCAGAACAAGAAAACAAGGGTTGGCAAGAAACCTTCAAAGGTTACAAGATTGGCATACAAATCAGGTTCTTCTTTTGAGTTCTATGAGCATGCAACTAAAACTCTAAAGACCTTTGTTCCACATAATTACCGAGCTCATTGACAAGCCAAACAATTCCGGCAATGTTTGGCAGCACTTCAAGGGGGTACTATTGTCTCTGTAATAGATTTTGTAGAGAATTATAGATTCAAAATTCAATAAGAAGCTCAATCCTGCCATTGGCATACTGACCAGGTCTCCATTCTTGTGCACATCACTTACAGGAGAATGAGAAAATCAGAGGCAGAGGAAAGACAAAAGAAGGAAGAAGATAAGAAAGAGAATAAAAAGAAAAATGTTGCATAAGAGAAAAGGCAAGACTCCTTGAAAGGAATTATGAAGAAGACTCATTTCTACATTAGTGATGACAAAACTCATGATACTGAGTTTGTCCAGCATTGTCTCCAAAATCATACAGATTGGCTACATATCTATTGGAGTTAACTATAAAAAGCACGTTTTTTGGAGTGATGGTTGTTCTTCACAGTTTAAGTCTTCAAGACCATTTTACTTCCTTGGCAAGTTTCACAAACGTCTTGAAAAGGATATTGTCTGGAATTTTTTTGCTAGCTCACATAGAAAAGGTGAGCATGATGGTGCGGAAGCTGTCATCAAAAGGATTCTAACAAAGGAACAGATGAGATATAATAGAAAGAAATTGCAGTGTGCAAAGGAGGTGGTTGCATTTCTTAGGTGGTACTTCAACAACAATCCTTCTGATAATGACTTAGTAACGTAAAATTTATTGCCTTTGTTCTTCTGTAAACCTGTGCAGTGTTGTCTGCTGCCAGCACTTAAGCACCTGAAGCACCTGTGTATGTATTGCTTCAAAAATTAAGGGCATGAAACTACAAATTGTTGGTAGATATGGTTGTGCGTTGCCTATTACATGATGTATAACATGGTATCAGTTATTCCTATATTATATTTGTTTCTTTTTTTGTTTTTTCATAGTGATATTTCTTCAACTGTTTCAGCATTAAAAGCACTTACAGCATATGGCACTTGTGCAGGTTCTTCTGGGACATTGATCCCTCAAAAATAGACAGACCAGATAGATTTGATTGTCATACTTTGAAAGGAACCACATAACTCCATTGCATAAGACCATGTGATAGGGACAACACTTTAAAGGTAGCCTATATACCTCTTTCTTGCTTTTGTGAGAGTTGTGTTCAATTCCAATGGGACCTATGCAGCACCAAATCACGTATTGGTGATTGAGAAACTTGTGATCTAAAACTGAAAGAGCTTAACACAGAAGATGAACATGAGGAAGAGGAGGATGAGGAAGACTATGACATAGCTAGTTCTATGGTTGAGGTTGGAGATAACTTTGCTGTCAATGCAGAAGAAGATAATGAAGAGGGAGTTGATGGTTATGTCTTAAAGTGCACAGAAGCAAAGAACACTTTGCTGGAGGATTATGTGGATGGCTAGGGAAATGTATTTGGAGTTGAAGCTGTTATTGTCTCAGGACATTACTATAAACAGGTGGGTGGTCTCCAATTCGAACTACTGGATGACCAGCCTGTGGCTAGTGTGTATCGCCATCTTGATTAACTAACTTTGAATATGCTTGCAGATGCAGAGGATTGTGGATTGTATACTATGGCTGAAGACACTTGTCAAAAAATCGTGTGTAGCCTCCCAAACTCGGCTTGAACTTGCTATTCATTTGGTATTAAATGTTGTTCACAAAATATAAGACTCATAAAGCTGTTCATAAAACTATTTGCAGAAACTATTAAATAAAAAATATTCACATAAACTATCAAAGCTGAAACTATCAAAGCATTATTAAATCAATTATAAACTGATATTTATATGTGTAAGTACCTGAGTTACATCAAAATTGTGGCTTATCAAGCCTACTGTAGCATTTCTTATGTCATGTACAAAATTGAAGCTTATCAAGCCTACTGCTGCATTTCTTATATCATGTACAAAATTGTGGCTTGTATTACAGCCTAAGTTACATATATCAAAATATAAGATCAAGTCTGAAACTTCGCGCCTGTATAAAGTGTGTATCTCAACAAGTATAAAGCCTATACCTAAATCTTAATCAGCTTTTGCATTCTATCACAATTTCCTAAATGTGAGAATGTTTCCCTTAACCATTGTAGCTGACCATTGCAATAAGTTTTCACCAGATCAGTGGTCTCCTCTCCCAAATCATGAGTTGACATTGTTTCTAGAATATGAAGTGCTTCCTCTGTATAATTTTCTGGTCTGCAATTTGCTTTCAGAATTTGTGAGAAGTCATCAACCATTGATACATCTTTAAGCACTTGCAGGAATGTATCCAATAGACAATCATCTGGATCTAGAGTAAATGATGGTATCAAGTGAGATGTGAATGGTGGAGAAGCAAATGTCTTGTGAATACTATCATCCAACAGTAAGCAACTGCCCTCATATTCAAGGTATTCACTTACAACTGCAGACAAAGGTTTCAGGTACAATGGTTTGTCAGACTGAATTGGCCACTTGAAAGCATCTCCAAACACTTAGATTAGTCCCATATAAATACAAAGTCTCTTCTGATGACTGGTGCTATCACACCTAAAACTTCATTTACATTAAGCTCGTTCATGGATGACCATATGACTATTTCAAAATGTACCATTGCTGCTTTCAAAAATTCTCGTGCATTAGGCCTTGAAACAACCAATTTTTTGCTTGTTTTTGAAATCCACAACCTATTGTCCACATGTACAGGATTGTTTCTATAATATGTCTTTAGTAGAACACCATTCACATCTAAAATAAGCAGTTTCCTCTATAGAGGACTATTTTGTATACCTATCATTAAAAAATGATAAAGTAAACATAGATACAAGTACAAATACAATTTTCAATACAAACACAATAAGAAAATTGAATAATATTAACCTGTCAGGTACAATATTCAAATCAGTGTTCAATTGTTCAACTATTTGTTCAACTTTTTCTTCTTCCAATACAATTGTACCTGAACGTTCAAACATTAGCTAAATCAAAGATTTCAGAGGCACATTTGATTTGCCAACCTCCATAACTGCATTCATTTTCTTACATATAGTGTCATTGTCAGATGCAATACCATTGTGGGCATCTTCAACTCTTTCTACATCCTCCTCTTCAACTTCTTCATTGCCTTTAGTCTTTGTATCAGCCTCTTTTTGCACTTCAACAGGTTTTCTAGTTTCCACTTCATTACTAGCTTTATCCAAGTCTTCATCCAATGTCCTCCTCCTGAAATTATATTTCCTTTTCACTGCCCTTGTATTCTTTGGTTTCTTATAGTGGCTTTGGATTTCTTACTTCCAATTTCTATTTCTTGCCTTTTCCTTTTGCTTGCTGCTTTCTTCTCTCTTATAAGTGTACTTTCTACAATCTCAACCTCACTTGCATCCTTATCACCACCATCGTCTTTATCATCAGCCGTATCTTTATCTTCAACAATTGTTTTTCGAGGAGTAGCTCTTCTCCTTAACATCCTCTTAGGACTCAATAATGCATCTCTTAACACTTTGTCACAACTTGATTCTGGCACATAATCTTCACTAACAGAATTGGACTTAACAGGTGAAGCCCGCTGATTAATAGGTGAGTTCAACAGCTGATCTACTTGTACTGCCAGATAACCCTTTGACTGTGCAGGCAAGTCTACTACTTTAGGCAATTCTGCTGTCACATTCATGCCAAGCTCAAGAAATAAATCTAGATGAATAGCAGAATCACATACCTTGCATTTACCTTCCTTCAACAAAGCAGCACAAGCCAGATGGTACTCGCGATCACAATTCAAGACCAAAGATAATTTGTACCTGTCATGGAAAGTTAGGCCACAGGCACAACAAGCACCAAAATTACATAATCCTGGTAGTCTTCTCTTGATAGTGTTGATGCAGAATGGATTAGAAGTCACATTCTTCAGTTCCGTAAGATGAGTAAGAGACCCTCTTACATCTTTCTCTTTGATCTCCACTTCCAACATTTTCTTCCTCAAAACACTTGCTTCTGTTTTTGCAGAATTAAAAAGCTTCTCAAGTCTTTTCATATAATATGTCTCCATTGTAATGACATCTCCAAGTCTTTTTTCAGAGGAGAATTTTTATTTTCAATTTGCAATTCAAATATAGATCTCTTCCAATCCTCAACTTTCTTCCTACTCTCTTCAAGCTCGACACTAAATTTTACATTAGATTTAGCTTCAGCAGCTAAACTAACCTCAATTGCATGCACCTCTTCAACCATTTGTGCCCTCTCATTTTCAAGGTTATTTGCATTTACTTTGATCATCGCAAAATTCTCTTTTAAAGCAGACTGGTCTAATTTAGAGCTTTGTTTAGGAGTACCTTTTCTCGATGAGGTGGTTAATGGGCCATCACAGCAGAATGTCATTGGTAGTAAGTGGCTATTCAAAATTAAAAACAATGCAAATGGTAGCAAAAAGTACAAAGCAAGACTTGTGGTACAAGGATTTACCCAAAGGAAAGGTATTGATTATGATGAGACATATTCCCTTAGAGTCAAGCTCACAAGTTTGAGAGTATTCCTGAGTATAGCAAATGCATTAAACTTGGCATGACATCATATGGATGTAAAGACTTCATTCTTAAATGCAAAATGAAAAGAGAATATATTTATAAAACAAGCTCCAAGACTTAAGGAAGTGTAGACAAAGTTTGGAAGCTTAACAGAGCCGTATATGGGTTAAGACAATCTCCAAGGGAATGGTACAACTGTATGGATAGCTTCTTATAGAGCAAGGTTTTGAGAAGCTGAAAAATGATGGTAAATTGTACAGATTTGGCACATCAAGTAGCTATTGTATCATAGCACTCTATGTTGATGATTGCATAATGGCTGCAAGTGATATGGACTGCATGACTCATTGCAAAAATATTCTTAAAGCAAGGTTTCAAATGTCAGACTTAGGGGAACTCAAAAGATTCCTTGGCATAGAAGTTGAGAGGGATCGGGAAAAGAAGACACTAAGATTGAAACAAAGCGTACACATTGATAACATGCTGAAAAGATTCAGACTTGAAGATGCTAGTGCAGTCTGTTACTCCTGGCCATAAGCTAACTGTAGAGGATCATCTTACAGAAAGAGACAAGGCAGAGATAGAATATATACCATACAGATCACTTATCGAATGTCTTTTGTATTCAACAAACAGTACACGACCTGATATAGCATACATTGTCAATTTATTGACCAGAAGGAATCACAATCCAAGCAAAGAGCACTGGATAGCTAGAAAAAGGGTATTAAAGTACTTAAAGGGCACAAAAACATCATGGAATTACCTTCAACTCAGCAGATTTAATGCTGAAAGCATATAGTGATGATGATTGGGTTGGAGACTTGAGCCAAAGAAAATTAACATCAGGGTATGTTCTATTTCTTGGTGGAGGTGCAATAAATTGGAGATGTAAAAAACAAAGTGCAGGGGCAATGTCATCTGCAGAAGTTGAATACTCAGCTTCATCATTAGTCGCTAAAAACATTTCATGGTTGAGAAGGTTACTGGATGAGTTAAACTATGTGCAAACAGGACCAACAAAAATAATGACCGACAGCCAAAGTTACATGGCGTAAGAAATCCAATAGGGCATGAAAGGACTAAACATATTGAAATGCATATACACTTTATCTGGGATCTTGCTATGAAGGGTTACATTGAAATGGAGTATATTAACACAACACAACAAGTGGCAGATGTATTTACTAAAGCACTGGTAGAAAACAAATATACACATTTGAGGAACATGCTGGATGTCACTGCTGATAATGCTGAACTGTAAGATTGAAATAAGTGCTAAAGGAGGAATGTTAGAAATCTAGGTCATCACTTATTTCAACATATTGATCCAGATAATATATCTGCAGCATTGATGCCTATCTATGGCTTATGGGTTGTAAGTTGTTGTTAAAGCTATGCTGCATAGATTAAGGTGATGTGAAGGATTGATGATTGAATTGTAGATCATGGTACAGACTAAACCTTTGCAGCTAGAACACAAGAAGAAGTCCTTATCTTGAATAGAGGAGCATTATTAGAAAACCCTAAAGGACCTTGAAGTTAATTATTATTTTAGAGTTCAATGGTCGATTTTACCATCTACACATGTGGGATTATTATGCATTAAAATCGAGGAGGTGCAGGCAAGACTTTCGGAAGGAAACTGATCAATATGGAAATTTGGATGCCACCTGATCGAAACCGACTGCTACCTTGAAGGACCCCAGACTTTAAATTAAGGAGGAAGCATTCAATCGATTATCCAGAGTTCAGGAGTAATCCGACCTAACTATTTCAGTTAGGGCCCGAGTTGGTCGAGGTTATTTTTGTGTAATGCTCAATGGTCATTTGGAATTAATGACCATTGCATAGTGAAACATTGACTTGCTGCTACTAAATCATTGCATTATAATCAAAGAACTTGTTCAACACTAGCAATATACAGGGAGCCTCTTATGGAGAAACTCCAGCAACTGAGACACCAACATCTAACGATCGGCCCACCCGTGCAAGGCAAGTCTGGCAACTGACAAGTACGTTCTTCACTTAATGTCAACAATAAGTGATGTTTTGGTTTAGATCATGACGATCACCGTGGCGATTATCCAGATCAATTTATATGTGTTCGCTTTCGTCAGTAAAACTACTATAGTCTCACTCTTCATGATCGCGGTCACGTCCGGAGCACCTACTATAGTCTAACTTTGTTAGATAAACTCGGAATGGCGCTCCTACTGACCTCTTGTAATCAGACATGAGTTTCACGAGGTTGCGACGACTACTCTGAAGGTGGAGCTGAAAGACGAGAAGCAATGGATCTTCCTACCCGAGAAAACCTGGTCTAAGATGTTGGTTGTAGTAAACAAGTGGGCCCAGAGGGGTTTGGTAGACGACTAGCAGAACGTAGGTGAGAAATCGACCAAGGACTTCTTCAACTAGAGTTTTCTTCATGCTCTGAGGGGTATGTCTGTCTCCGGAATAAGTCGTCTGATGGATGAGATACTTGACCACATCTGCTACATGAAGATCACTTTAGATTACACAGGTCGTTTCGGATATAAGCAAGGGGCAACATATTTAAGAACACTGACCATGATAGAGTGGGAGGTGCTTCACCATGTCAATGCTAGCAATCAGTTTCCAAGACCTGCTCGCATCATTTCCAGTGTTCACAGAGGCGCATCTATTTGAAATTGTTGAGATGGATCCAGGTTACATCAGAGACAATATCTACAAGACTCCCATTCTGGGTACACTCTCAACGGCCATGCTATCTTGTATTGACGATATCATGATGCCGAAAGAGAATAGGGAGAGACAACAGGCAAGAAATAGGGTCCAAATTTGCACCCAAGCTGGTATTCCCACTGCATCTGTTTTGGAGCATGCTCAGCTGATATGTGCTGATATGCGGGGATATAGAGCAGATTAGACAGTTTCCCCGTTCATTGATTTGTATGCAAGGGTCTTGCCAATGACGGCATGCAGTGCATTTCACCTGATCATGCTACTCCTTCTCAGCCACATACCCAATTGTCTCCACAGCCAAGCGTAGATCGAGGGTGACGACCAGATTTACATCGGCACCTATGAAGCCCTTGGATTTGAGAACAAGTAGCGCATGCATCAAGCAGCACCAGTACTTTGTCGTCGATATCCTAATTTCTAGAAGTGATGATAGAGCTCCATTTTGGAGGGGGGGGGGGCAAGTTTGGATCTACGTTTCTCTTTGCCATCTCATCCAGGACAGAGGTATACGATGCCAGCCTGAGGACGCAGAGGTGATAAAGAGGCGGACAAGAAAGAGCGAAGACACAGGAAGAAAATGTTCGGGAAAAGAATGAAGTACAGTTGGATGCAAATGGAAGGGGATGAAGTTTTTCAGCAACAAATACAGACGTCCTTTGCGTTCTACATTGTGCAGCAGCTTGTTCCACAAGATGGATGCGTGCTTGACATCTTTTTATGTGGTGCGCTTTTCAGGATTGCTTTAATGCAGGAAAAAAAGAGTGTGGCCTTGGAACATGATGACAAAAAGACAAGGTTCCTGCAAAGCTTCTGTACCTATCTTGGCAAGCTAAAAAAGAAAGATCTAGAGGCAATTGACGAAGATGCAATGGGAGATGTTGATCCGGACAGGGTGAGCCTTTTGGAATAGCTCAGGATGCAGCCGTAATGCAAGGGACAATGATACCGGATGACTTGGATGGTATCTTAGACAAATATGACGGTCCTGAATATGCTGGCATGTTGGAAAGACTGAAGTCAGGAGAAAACAGAGCCTCCATGGCGGACAAGTTACGCAAAGATATAGATAAGTTGGACATGGAAATTGATAGTGTGCAACCTCTTTTTCGAGACATGGAAAATTTGGCAAAAATTCTACACGGGGTCATGCATGTAATAGGTCATGAGTCCATACATGGTCAATGGGTGAGGTAAGGGATGCCCATCCAGACGAGGCTGCAGAATTCTTTGATAGATCTTAAGATTTCCTTAACATGTGCAATAGCATGCAGCGTAGGCCACCCGGGCGGGGACTTGCTTAGTCCTTTACCTGAAGCCCTTGTAGACTATGCAGCTGATCTGGGTAATGAGGACCCACAACCGGCTACGCGGGTATGGCTATGGGAGATTGACAAGGCCGGAGATTGACTCCGGATGTTGTAATGTCCATTCTATGTACAGAGAACGGGGAAGATCAAATATGGATTCCCCTTGGATTGTTAGCTATTGCGATTTATATAAGCTTGATTATCGCTCCCGGATGCTGCTATCTGCATTGTACACAATAGTGATGTATATAGATATTATTTTTTCAGTTCAGTTGAATTGCCATGCCATTTATTGTAAGCTTTAGGTGTGCTATAAATATTGGTTTGAAAATGCAAGTGTCTATAATTCACAACCTATGCTGTGAATTCATGGTACATATAATCACTACGGCGATCCTCTGGGCGCTATATCCATTACTTTGAACATTAATGAACATCTTGGAGGCTTCTTGCTTGGGAGGGACTATGCCCATTTGCAAACTGAGCTTGACACGTATGCTGCAAGATATTTGGAACAAAACGAGAATGTTAGGTTTTCTCAAATTAATGAATTAGTGGTAGGGAATAAATTACTAATCGCATATTTCTTATTTGCCAAAATGGCTTTAGCTACACTTATCCAAAACTAATCCCAAAACTTTCGATGGTTTAGCTAAACTCTCTAAATTTTCCCTTTCATGCTTTTTAGCATTTAGCTAAACTAACCCGGATTTTCTGTGTGGTGGGCACGAAAAAACATTGAGCTTACACAAGGCCCCAAAAATAAACTTGCATTAAAAATCAGCATAAACCAGTATGTATGTGGTTTTTTATAACAACAATCCACAAACGTCAACAGAAACCATGTGCCCTTCATGGTTTTGAATAACCAGTAGTAGTTCATATATTATATTTTTTGTGCTAATTCTAAACTTTACACTAGTTTCTACAAATCATCACTAGTTTGTAGGATGGTTTTTAAGTGTGCATTCATTTTGCAAAATCACTGGTGGTCCATATCATTTTTAATTACATAAGTTTTACATCATACAATAGTTTTTCAAAATCATCATTAGTTTGGGAGATATGTTAAGCATATGCCGATTTTGCAAAAGCATGACTAGTCCATACAATATTTAATTATTCCATTCTTGCTTTACAGTGGTTTTTGAAATCATCATTAATAACTTAAAAAAAAAAAAAAACAAAAAACCACTATCTATTTAGTTTTAAGACTATGTTGAGTTTTGCAAAGATGCTATGGTTTTCGGATATGCTTGCTAATAGTTTATTGTAATCTAAGTCATCCTTTGTGTTAATTCTGGATATTGTGTTATTAGTTATATAACTTTACAAATGCAAAGATTTTGGGCCTCCATAAAGATGTAAAGCTTTTAAATATAGAGGAAGCATACATGTGTAATGCTTGATAGAATCAAATGTCATTGATCCACACCGTAGGATCGTCATTCTCGGGAGAGGAAGAGAGGTATATAGTCGGCCTCTTAGACACGTTTGGTTATTCGGCGTTCTTCTCACAACAGTATAGTATCATTGAGGAACCTCCCTCCCTCTTCCCCCCCCCCCCCCCCCTCCTTGGTTTTTTTTTTCTCTTTTGGGGTGGGGGGGGGGGGGGGGGG
>JAANSK020251096.1:0-13247 GCA_011763485.2 Isoetes engelmannii
TTTCGAATATACCTTCAATACGTACTTGTCTAATAAATAGTTTTACGACAATTTAAGCTAATCAAATGCAAAATGAATCCAAGCCTAAAACTGCCCAAGCCTCCTGTTGCGCCTCTTTGCTAGTTTTGTTTTAATAGCAGGCTTGCCTAACTCCCACTACAGCAATTGCTGCAATTCTAGCCTATCCACCTGGCTTGACACATCAGCTCATTTTAATTGGATCCTTTGGATCTTGAAAATCTAAAATCTACGGTGAGGAAAATTAGATAATCCCTGGAAATTAACCTCCCGCCTTGCTAGAAATTTCGTAAATATCATCTGGCCTATGCCAAGTACTCCAGCGAGGTTGAAAACACAGTACTGCTCCCCTGTGCACTTCATATCATCCCTTGGAGATTGTGATATTCATCAGCCGCTGTCATTCATCTGGTATTGTTTCTCTTGCAAGTAATTTAGCATTTTCTTTCTCTGCCCTTCTGGGTCATGATGGCATCTTGTTGTACAATATACCAGCATGTTTATTGTTGCCAAGGTTTTTCCCTCGAAAACCCTTCGGGGCAGTGTATAACAAACCTTGTTTTCTAAATAGGAAAAAAGCCTTATGTTTACAAAACTAATAGGATTATATTAATTTGAATTGGATTGGCCCTTTTGTTCCAAAACCCATTAGGAACTTTTCCTTTAACAAAGATTTATAAAAGGATCATCAGAAAGTTTTTCTTAACAAAATTTACAATGCCTCCTCATCAAGAGGTATTTTGATGCTACTAAACCTCTTCCAATACCTCTTCATCGTTAGGAGTATTAAATCCAATAGTTCTCTGTTTACCTTTAGCAACATCTAAAGCAGTAAATTTCTTCTTAGCTATAGGAATCCTTCCCATCCTCATAGACTCAGATTGTCGAATCTAGATCAAGAAAGCCTACCGGATTTGCCAAAGAAAAAGCTTGTCGCTGTCGGATTTGCGAACAACTCCTCATCCATGGCAAGAAGATAGAAGTGTAGAATTGAAAGAACAAATTTGTCGGGGGTTTTTTGCTTGGCTACTGCGATTTTGCCCCTTTATTTTCCCGCATCGATTTCCATGCAAGCCGTGGATGTAATGCATGCACTGTATGATGATAAAATGTTTTGGAGGTGGTTGTTAAAAGGCTTCCATTAGGGTAGGTGTATATTAAATATAATATTTGCATTCCTTATATATAAGTAGCTTAATGAGAAAATCCTACTAGTATAAAAGATAACCGGAAAAAATCCTAGGACCTATGGCTTCAACCGGCCCAAATCCTTATACACATTTTTTGGACCGAACGTATATCCTAGAGTATTTCACGTGGACTGGAACTTTTTGCTTTGAACCGGATTGTTTGGTTGAATCATATGACTTTGTTGCACACTGCTTGCTTCGGGGTGGGGGTTTTTTCATCCTGGCCATAATACGTTTGTTGTTTCTCTTTGTTTGGGTCCCATAGGCCAGTTGGTCTCCGTGAACGATAAAATACATCCTATTCTATTTGATTCTCATGCTAAGCTGGTTCCATTTTTCTTTCAGCTTTAATGATGTTAAACTGCAGCCAATTGTTTGAAGAGCCCATCATCCAGGTATGCCCTAATGTGCATCACTAACTGGTTCCTCTTCTCAAAGCCGATCATTTTATGCTTCTTTTCGTGTTTCTTCTGCATTTCCTGTAAATATGTTCATTTAGCCTGGTTGATTATCTTTATCTCATACCCACAGCATAAAATTTCGTCTTTCATCATTTGTCTGACATTGTTTCTTAACGCCTGCAGAGTGGAGTTGCAACTCCGTCTAATATGTACCCTTATGGTACATCTCAAAACTGGCCCAACAAAGTCTACTAAGCCGCAGGTAATAAAAAATCTTATACACAGAGATTTCTTTGGGATTACTAGATTTGTCAGAATTAAACCTATCTCGACCAAGCTCGTGAGAGGATGGAGTCAAACTGATCCTACCATTTGCTTACACAGTGGGAAAGTGAGGGCAATTGGTTATGATTATGTAGCCAGACACGGATAAGATGTCTGAAGACATTTCATGAACAAGTGGAAAGCCGATTGAATATGAATCTTGAACCAGCTGTTGTTTGCAAACATGGATATTCTGTCTTAAGTCTTATGGTAAGTCTTATGGAATGCAATGATCACAGGTTCTGTGCAATCTGGAAATGTCAATGAGGCTCTCAATCTCTCTAATAGTCCAATGGAGAAAGAGGATTTGAAGACAAATTATGTTACTTAAGGTGGTGCGATTAGTGCATGCACTAGCATTTCTGTCCTGCAGCATGATAGACATGTTGGTGCATATATTTTGCTTTAGGAATTTGTATCAAACCATTTTATGGTTAACACTTTGATTAGCATATATTCAATATGTGGAAGTAAAGGGATTGCATGCAGATTGTTTCTAGAAATTTTTGAATGCAGTATTGTTTTATGGACTGCGATGATTGGTTCATATGCTCAACTAAAAAATAGTAAAGAGATTTTTACAAGAATGCAGGAGGAAAATGCAGGAGGAGGAGGAAGATGGAAGCTACAAAGTGGATATGAATTTGATGTTGTTATTGGAAGTGCTATTATTGACATGTATAACAAGTGTAGAAGTAAAGCTGATGCTCAAAAGTTGTTTGCTAGAATTGTTGTACCAGATGGATATCATGGACCGTAGTTATTGCAGCATCTGTACATCATGGAGAGGGTAAGGAAGCCAGATGCAAGAGGATGGGTTGAATCAAACTAAAAAAAAATTTGTTAGTATTCTGAAAGCATGTGCTAGCTTGAGAGCACTTGAACATGGCAAGTGCATCCACGTTTATCTTAGTAAACTTGGATACGATATATCTATTTTTATAGGAAGTACACTCGTTGACGTGTATGCAAAATGTGGGAGAATGCAAGATGTTTGTATGGTCTTTGATGTAATGCCTCATCAGACTTTGGTCTTATGGAAGTCACTGAGGATATGCACAGCACAACAATAGCTTTGAGCTTAAATACAATAAGGAGGAGTTTATCCAGATAAAGTCACCTTTGTTTCTATTTTGTCCGCCTGCACTATCATAATTATGAGCCAAACACATGGCATCATGCAACCAGAACAATATTATGCATGTCTTGTGAATCTTCTTGGTTGTGCAGGATGCTTGGAGGAGACAGAGAGTCTTACAAATACATTTGAACCTTGTAGTGTATTATGGACAGCTTTCCTTGGTGCTTCTAAACATCATGAAAATTTGTATCAAGTGGAAAGTGCACTTGAGCATGTTCATCTGAAATCTAAAATGCTTGGAGCATTAGTGTCTCTGTCAAAGGTGTATGCTCTAAGTGGCTGAGTGACAAAAGTAATCCATGGCATTCTTCTACTGTTTGAGAGTGAAGGAACATAGAAAAAAGGTGTAAAATTTACTAAGCTAGAAGTCGTCTCTTACGTGAAGATTTGTGTAAGCTATGTAGGGAAGAAAGCCATATTATTAATTTGTGACAGAAAGTCATACACAGTTGGCATTATGTACAATAAATGTAAGAGTTGTGAAATCTACCTAATTGGAAGATCTGAGCAGAAAATAAGAAGGTGATACAAGGCAGCATGACAGGGACTTGGCAGTCTTTTTAAAATCAATTGCATTTGGTTCAAATTCAAGCCAAATATTTGATGCTTATATATCGTGAGGATTTTTCTTTACCTCTCTAACTTTATTTGGCACTAGTGTTAGTCCAGGTTCTTTTATACCAAGAAAACCAACTATTTAATATTCTTGAACACTAAGATCAAGCAGACCTTAAACCTTAGAATTTGATGAACTTCAGTTGGTCAATAAAAAGCTATGAAGGCAAGCTATATAGGACAAGCTGGTGATATACCAGAACATCATCTGCCACTGTTTTCATGGCTATATTATCTGTTAAAAATTTGTTGTAAAAACACCAGCCTATTTATGCAACAACCAGCCTACGTTGCGACGAAAAAATCCTGATTTTCTATTTTGGCATTTGCCAGTTCCTTTTCTTATTAAAATGCTGATACATAACTATAACTTTGTCTTTCATAACTAAAACAACATGGAATAAATAATTCTTGCTCCTGTGGACATTTCAAATTGAAATCACGTTCTAACACTTAAGAGAATGATCAAGGTCTAGAAATGCAAACTAATCCAGCTTCTGACCATGCATTTGCTTTATTGTATCGAATGTGGACTGATAACATCAAGTCTTCATTAAATCTTTTGGATGAACGAATCATGTCACAAATATATAATACCTGCCAGTCACATTGAGCTCTTGGTTGTACTACCATGCTGCATATTGAAGCATGCCCTGTGAAGTTTGAGTATGGTATCACTCTAACAAAGCAATCATAAAAAATGTAGTACAAAATCCAACTCATTCCCCAAGGCTGCCTTATTGCTAGTGTTTTTTTTTCTTTCCCTCTCAGTTGGCTCTGTGGGAACAGGTATGAGTGTGGCGGATTACCTAGTAGCTGGGGAGCATTCAATGGAGACCATTGCTGATTTCTACACTGGAGATTGTTCGAAGTCTGATCACATGCCGCTAATTTTCGAATTAAAACTTCCAGGCAAGCTGAGGCACGATATATCATGTAAGAAACATACCGTGTTTTCTTTTGATTTTCATTAAGCAAAAATGTATATGGAGCTGTGTGAGCATAAAGCAAAAAATGTGGAATGGCCAGAAAAAGCAAGCGACGTTGATGATAAGTTTAGTGCTATCTTGCTAGATGCTGCAGAAGAATGCTTTAGCTCTTTTCGAAGAGCTCAAGGGATGCCATGCAACCATTGGTTTGATAGTGAATGTAAAAAATGGCGCCAGCTATACAAAGAAGCTAAGGGGTTGGATAAGCTGGAAAAAAGGAAAGCTTATATGCAAATGGTAAAAAAGAAGAAGAGGGAATATACATCAAAGAAACAACTGGAAATGGTAGATCTGATAACAAAAGATCCAAAAAAGTTCTGGAGTAAATTAAAAAGTAAGACGGCCACAATGTCAGAATTAGACCTTGCTGAGCTCATTCAACAGATTAGGAAACTATACCATGTGGATGGGATTGATGAGAGTCTGGAGAAGAGTAATGATAATCTTCGGATTAATGCTATAGATGTTGAGCGGGGGATCCAAAAGCTTGCTAATGGGAAGGCATCGGATATGTTTGGGCTAAGAGCTGAGAAGCTTAAATGGACAGGCCCGGTTATGGCAGGGGTAATTGGTAAGCTATTAAATGCTGCTATACGAGATGGCTTTCCACATAGCTGGCAAATGAACATGGTGGTACCTGCGCATAAATCAGGAGATGTTGGGGATCCTAATAATTATAGGATGATCATGGTCAGCAGTCTTTTTGCGAAGCTCTTTGCAACTATTGTTGAACATAAAATAAGATCTTGGGGAGAAGAGAATGAGAAGAGGTCTAAGATGCAGGCAGGATTTAGGCCTAAAAAAGCTACAGTTGACCATATCTTGGTACTTAGAACCATAATGGACTCAGTGAAGAAGACAAAGAAAACGCTTTTTGCACTCTTTGTTGATTTTTCTAAGGTCTTTGACACAGTGAGAAGAGCAAATATATGGAAAAGAATGGAGAAATTAGGGGTCCCAGCACACTTGCAAAACGCAGTGGCCACACTATATGAAAAAGTATGGATACATTTATCCTTCCCACTACCACAGGATGTAGGAATTGAAAGCAATATTGGAGTTAAGCAGGGGTGTCCATTATCACCTACACTGTTTGGTATTTTCATTGATGAACTGGAAGATTGGATATCTACTAGTGGAGGAGATGGGGTAACACTACTGGGGTATATAATATTTTTATTATTATATGCTGATGATGTAGTCATATTTTCTAGAAGTATGGAAGGGCTACAACACCATCTAGCCGCTCTAGCAGTTTTTTGTGACACTATGGACATGAGTGTCAATCTATCCAAAACAAAAGTCATGATATTTGGGACCCAGAAAATAGACAGGTATGGTTTTCATTATAAAGGGGAAAAAGTAGATGTAGTATCTACCTACAAGTATGTAGGTTTGTTGGTTGATTAATCATACAGATGGAATAAGGCGGTGGATCAAAGAGTGGATGGAGGGCTAAAAGCCTTGTTTGCGATGCAGAGAAAATGCAGAAATGCTGACATTGTTGATTTTGGACTAAAGAAAAGACTATTTTGGTCACTAGTTCAACAGGCAGTATTGTATGGTTGTGCAATATGGGGACCAGGTTTGTCTTTGGACAGATGGAAGAAGGTAGAAAGAGTCCAAAGAAGTTTTTAATTGCTGAAACGGGAGTAAAAGTGCAAACACCCTATGCCATGCTGCTTGCAGAGATTGGCTTGATGCCGTTAGAGGGTGAAGCTCTATGCCAGACAGTTATGTATATTTGGAAGTTATAGGCTTTGGATGAGGAAGCTCTGCCACATGTTGCCATGAAACACAGTGAAAGTAAGGGGTGGTATGTTGATTTTTTTTAAATGGCTTCAAAAATGGGGCATTGCCGTTGAAGATATTCCACCAGAAGCATTGCAAGCACGAATATATGTTTTGGATAAAGTGAAACAGAAATTATGGAATGAGACTAAACAAAAAATGGAGAGCTACAAGAAGTGGATGAATCCAGAATTGGTGGAACCGCCCTATCTTAGGGTAAAAATCTCGCTGCATAAGAGGCATACAATATGCAGGATGCGCCTCAGTTCACACCATTTAGGCATTGAGATAAGCTGATGGGGAGACATACCACAGGAACTGCGGTTGTGTAAATTATGTGAGGGGGGAACACCTTAGAGGATGAGAAGCATGTTATTCTTCACTGTCAAGCATACCAAGATCTGAGAGGACATCACGCGATTCAGGTCAAAAGCCATGTGGAATTTTTCAGACTCCCTGCAAAGGTAATTTCCTTACAGAAGTATTAGAATTGAGAGAACAATATATACGTGGTTATAAGTCACTTTTAGAAGACTATGAGTCATGTTTAGGAGAGGAGACCGGTGCTCTCCCAGCTGTGGGGGAGACTGTATAAGTATATGTGGTTGAAAATCTCTGTTGTAAAAGACGTCTCATAGGCCTGACGGTCTAGTAGGCGAAAATAACCAAATTTCTTTCTTTCTTTCTCTCCGCACGTTTGCACAAACAAGAGTGGACACTTTTAAGCAATTCAGAGTGTCCACGTTGCTGCCAATTAAGATTTATGTGCAGGTGGGGAGCCCTAAAGTCCTCGGATTTCATCCAGGGTCAACGTAATTCATGGAAATTCCACGGTGTTCGAGGGTAACATTGCGTTTCAGAAGTTATATGCTTTCTATCTTTCTAGGTGCGATTTGCTGAATACCGTTCTTTTCTTGGATTCAATGAATAATCCCTTCTTTTACCTCAGATTCCAAGGTGCAGCCAGAAGGAAGTAGTGGCAAAATCCAATCCGGCAGGAAATACGACGTCATTGCAGAGTGTGCAAGTTTGGAATCACACAATTCATGAAAGGTACACTGTTTTGGTTGCTCATTAGGAAACTAGATTTCTCTCTACATTGTATGGACTTCCAAATTTACTTATCCCTTGCTCAACAACAAATCGCGTCAAAACTTGATTTTAAAACTTTCATGTAGAATTTTTCTTTTATTTCTGCTCCATGTTTTTTTTTTTTTTTGAAGAATATCGGATGTATTCACCATAAAATCAAAGTAACTAGTACACAAGGTCGAGGTGCAGGTTTAAAACCCAGGGGGGAATAAGAACACTCTGAGCAAAGCTACCTGGAAGCCTCAGTCTCCTAGGATCATAATATGTAAAGAGGGATTAATCACCTCTCCTGTACAATGTTGTCCATAGCTTGTGGATCATAAACTAACAATTGATTATCATACCAACCAATACTTCGAGGACGGGACTTCTTGTTTCTGCAATTAGGATCATAGGGGGCGGCAGCTTTTCTCCTGACAGCCTTCTTCCAATTTACCTCCTGCCAATGTTCTTGACGTTGTACTAACGACATCATAGCTGTAGGACCAATGGCTCCATCATCTTGGACTAAAGAAATGGGATGAGGTGCATCATATAAAACAATAGCACATGACTCATCTATACCTGACATTGAAACTGGAAGTTGCAAAGGGGGAGATGCAATTGGTGCAGGCATCACATCAACACAAGTCTCATCAACACTTGACATTGGGATTGGAACTTGCACGAGGGAAGATGTAATAGGTGCACACTGAGCAACAGGTGAGGACCGTAGTAGACATAGGAGGCCCATTAGGACTAATAGACGAAGAAGGGTGAGAACGACGATGATTAGGGAACATAAAAGCAAGTTTTGGACCATTTAACAGGGATAGAGTAAGTTTCTTATAATAATTGCCATTTTTAACAATTACACAACCCGGGATAGAGTGGCCAACTGGAATGGATAAACAAATACAAGGCCCATTAAGAATGGAGTGGGAAATGTACATGCCCAAACCATTTGCAATATCCACTAAAAAATCATGAACGAGCATATCCACTGGTAGCTCAGAGATAGAGAACCAACAGGGCATCTTAAGAGTAGAACCCATACCATGAGAAAAACCAGGCGTAGAACTGATAGAGGAGATAACCAATACCCATGGGATCAACACCACGGGAAAGAAGCTGCTCTACAGCATCAGATGAGTTAAACATGATCAAAAATAAATTCTTACCCAGCTTCTTCAAATACGCATAAGCAGGCAAGCCAATACGTGAGAAGTGCTAAGGAAGCCAACGCATCAGCCTCCTAAAGTCTAAAAAGCCACCGGTAAAATAACCAACTACAAAGTGAGCTGCCAATTCTCCACGTATTTAGTATGAGCATCATTATCTATTTCCACCAAAGGGATCCCTGAGGTCTCAATCATAGAATCAATCAGTGCATCAGGTGGGATCGTTGATCCCCTCTGATGATGGAAAACAGCTCTTCCTTGCTTGTAGACAACAGGGTCTGAAGTGCAGCTTTAACCCTAGCACTTCTAGGAGCAGAGGAAGAGGACACAGCTGGATCCACATCCCTACGAATCCAATAGGAGAAAGAAAGCTGAGATACCCCCCTTACTGAATCTGAACCTTGCCATGCACGAGGATCATCTGGCCTAGGAGAAGGCCTTTGGGGAGCAGGTCTATCTGGCAGATCTGGAACCGTTGGCATGCATGCCAAAGAGCAAACAAAAAGATGAACAAAAGTACGAAAGAAGAACTAGCTGCCACAAAACCCCCCAGCAACTAGTCTGGAAATTAGTTGTTTCAGGTAGCAAAACAAGCGCAAAATAGTTGATGCTATACACCGGCAGAAAGAGCTCGGAGCAAGCTTTCCAACAAACCCAAACACACAAAAATCTGACACCTGATAAGAGAAATATCACTTGTTAAATTCCTACCATCAAAACCCTAGCTCCTGGCGCCATCACCAGCGCCCTCCGCATTACTTGAACTTTATCCTATCTCTGCGCCATGTTTTGCCCTATCTTGTTGGCTCTTAGTAGTTCGATTCATCCAAATCTACTTACACCAAGCATTTCTTTGGTCCTATTTTAGCGTAACTAGCTAGAGCTTAGTATTCACGAGACCTCCTGGCTCAATAGCAACATATGTAAGGATTTTGGTCCTTCTAGCTAAAACATACCATTTTGTCGATTATCTATCAATCCCTTCACTCTTGTTAATTTCGGAAGATGGCATCTAGAGTACAAACCACTGGGTACGCTGCACATAATCACAGTTTAATTAAGAACTTTTTAGACATGTTGCATTTTGTAGGGGAGCTTTATTATTGAGAGGATTTCTTTTCCCTGATCAAATGCATAGATTGTTCTAAGAACAAACTGACTGACTACAATTATAAATGATTACGCGTATGGATTGTAACATTCTGCAATGCTTACCATTCAAGCACCTATACATCTTCTTGCATTGTAGATAATGAAGATGAAATGCATGAAAGGGAGAAAGTCATGCAATGAGTGCAGATGAAGCATTTCTAGGTAAACAGCTGGATGGAATAAGTCAGATAGACATAATTATTATTCAACTACTGGATTGTCCAAATGTGGATCGATTCTGATCCATAATCGATTCAAGCCAGTGCTCAGAATCGTCCAGAGTCTATTGATGGCCAGTTGTTGTTTTATAGGTCTCTGTGGCAGAGATTTGCAGCCACGTTCTAGTGGTCTAGACAATGATGGAGATTAGAAGAATGCCTCTGAAAGAATCGGCTTTGCTTTGTTGGTTTCCATCTTTGCCTTTGTTGTATGTTCGCTACTAGATATTCTCGAATATGTTATAGGAGAGGGACTTTAAATCCCGTGAAAAATCTAACGGATGGCTGCTTCAGTAAGAGCAAGACGTTCTTCTGAAATCAAATATGCAATAGCTTCAAGGATGCAAGGAACATATTCAACAGGATGCCTAGAAGGGACACTGTAGCCTGGTCCTGGAATAGTGTCCCTCATGTTTACTTCAATCAGCCCTTGAGAGTTTTAGGCTAATGAGTCCACAGGGGATGGTTATTCTTGCTATAATTCTTTTTGCATGTGCAGATTCAGCCAGAGCCCTACAATCGTCAGATTTCATCTAGAGTTAAGGTAATTCCTGGAAATTCCACGGAGTTCATGGGTGCGTAGGTGAGATTTGCTGAATACCGTTCTTTTCTTGGATTCAATGAATATTCCGTTCTTTTACCTCGGATTCCAAGGTGCAGCCAGAAGGAAGCAGTGACAAAATCCAATCCGACAGGAAATACGACGTCATTCCAGAGTGTGCAAGTTTGGAATCACGCAATTCATGGAAGGTACACTATTTGATATGCTCATTTGGAAACTAGATTTCTCTCTACATTGTATGGACTTTCAAATTTACTTATCCCCTGCTCAATAACAAATTGCGTCAAAATTTGATTTTAAAACTTTCATGTGGAATTTTTCTTTTGCTTATGCTCCATGTTTTGCCCTATCTTGTTGGCTCTTAGTAGTTCGATTCATCCAAATCTCCTTACACCAAGCATTTCGTTGGTCTTATAGCGTAACTAGCTAGAGCTTAGTATTCACAATACCCTGGCTTAATAGCAACGTATATAAGGATTTTGGTCCTTCTAGTGCTACAACATACCATGTTGTCAATTATCTATCAATTCCTTCACTCCTGTTAATTACTAGAATGTCTTTGAATATGTTTACTTAGAGCTAGACATAGTTCGTTTTGTAATAATCAGACAAATCTAAACCAAAATAGTGTCCAAGTGCCTTAGCGTGCACGAGAGCACCATTAGGATCATCCTAATGACCTCTTGGCGCACCCTAAGGCATCTCGACCTCGCTTGACCTAGTTCCAGGTACCCAATGCAAAAAATAAACCCAGATCTGAGCTCTACTCCTCGAGTAGAGCAAAAATATGCCATCATATTAGCATTCTCACAAAGTAAAGACCGTAAAATAGAGTCAAGGTCTCTTAGCGTGTGCGAGAGCACCATGAGGATAATCTTAATGACCTCTTGGTGCAACCTAACCCACCTCAAATTTCAAAGTTCCATAACTTCACCATCCTAGCTCCAAATCACATGAAAATTGTTGCATTTGGATCATCAAATAGCCTACATGCTTAGAACTTCAAATAGGATCAGCAATGTTCAACAATACCCCAAATGACCCAAATGTCCCAAACCCTAAAATTTTCAAATTAGGGTTTACCTATAAATTTAAGCATACCCCAATGAGGACATCACCAGTTTTGCTCTCAGTTTTGAGCTAAATTTAATTGCTTTTAGAAGCGCTCTAGAACATCCCTTTCTTATAGTCATCTAAACCTTTAGCATAGCAACCCAAGCACAAGTGCTAATACCTCCCATTTGCTGATGCCAAAGAGGTAACATTGGCTTAGCTTTTGTTCTTTTCCAATAGAGTTGTCTTAACTTCCATATTGTCGGCCACATGCCTATTACCAAAAAGTCACATACGGTAAAAGTTGGACGCATGTCACTCCCACTTTTTCTAAACACAAGTTTAAACTGACCCAAAATGATGGGTGAATTCACTTAGTCATGGCGTTTCTAAGTTTACGGGCACCAACTTAATGTCATCGCAAAATGGTTGTGTTATTTCAACGCCGTTGTATTACATGGATCCTGATCGGAGAAACTGAAGAACACCTCCAAAACCAACGAAATAGCTTGCTTTCTCCAAACAAAGTGCTAGTATTCAATGCATTTTTACTCATAAATAATATCATTACAAATTTATTACAGTGGGCATAGAGACCATGGAGGCGTAAAAACCGATACGTTGAGGTGCTTCATCGGCCAGGGTTTGGCCTATCCAACTGATGTCACCACCCTTGTCTCGTCTCCATTCGTCAATGAACGAGTTTTTCGATTGCCCCCAAGCATGTAATGTAGTCGAGATAAGGACTATAACACACATAATCAAGTTAGTCAAGTGATGTTATCTATAGACAAGAAAAAGTAAGTATGAACCAATTCTAAAGGCCATTTAGTCATTTGGGCCTTTCTCCCTCTGAGTGAAAAATGCAGGTCTGAGGGCCTTTCTCGACTCGCGAGTCGAGAAGCAGGCCATTTAGGCCTTTCTCGACTCGCGAGTCGAGAAACACACCTCAGAGTGGATGCTTCATTTGCTTGTGACATGAATTCTTACTTGAGGGACGATTAATGGCCAAGACTGTTAAATCCAAGCTTCAGAAAATAGCACAAGGTTGTTGCCAATCACTTTAAAGCGCGTACATACACGGTCCTAAGAGACCTACAAAGTACTTTGTCCATTGATTACTTTATGAGAGATTCTTTTTAATATATACATCCAAACCTAATAAGAAGATGACATGAGGAATGATCCAATGTATCGTGCTTCCTTGTTGTTGATAACTCGAAATAATGATGGGCAAAATATTGGCTCCCCTTTCGGGGTTGGATTCCACAAAACAGCGTGCCTAATACGTCCTAACCTTGTTAGTCGAATAAGCCTAGCAGTCACATCTTTACTAAGTTATGAATATCATTTTATTTTAATATTGTTGCATAGCGGAGATGGCTAGTTTGTTTGGTTTTCAACTCTCTAGCGCGGGTTCAAGTCCATATTTTAACATATTTATTAATTTCAGGGATATGTGACGGGTGAGGATAATATTACCCTGGTTTCGGTGATCCCGGAGGTGTTAATTCCGGCCTCCGGAATCACCCCCATTTTTC
>JAANSK020251107.1:0-13246 GCA_011763485.2 Isoetes engelmannii
GATATTTTGCTTGAGCTAGTGATGGAGATTATGGTTCTTTGTCTTGTGCATTGTCTAGATCTGGTAGATTGAGGCTTGGTTTATGGGTTTCTCATCCTTCTTGCGAGGTTAGAGCTTTTGCTCTAACAGCAGAAAAATTAAGAAAGGACTTGGAAGATAAGGGAATTGTGATTGAAGAACATGGAAGAGAACATGATGGCAAGAGAAAAAGACTAGAAGTGTTTGAAGAAGAAACAATCCCTGCTCTAATGACTGTCATGCAGAATAATGTGCCACAGACATATGAAGAAGCATTAAAAGATTTGGAAAGCAAACAATGGGAGACTGCTATGGAAGAAGAAATGGAAGCATTTAGAAGAACATGAACGGTAGATAAACCATTAGATAAGAATATTGTAGGGAACAAATGGTTGTTCAAAATGAAAGATCTTCCAGATGGAGGCAAGAAATACAAAGCTAGGCTCGTGGCACAGGGTTTCACACAACAAAAAGGAGTAGATTATAATGACACGTACTCACCCATAGTAAAGATGGCTAGCATAAGAATGATGCTTGCTTTAGCAATTTCCCTAAACTTGGAGATTCATCACATGGATGTAAGTACGGCATTTTTAAATGCTGAATTAGAAGAGGAAATTTATATGAGGCCACCTGATGGTTATGAAGAAAAGAAAGGTAAGATATGGAGACTTAAGAGGGCAATTTATGGACTTAAACAGTCACCTCGGGCCTGGTATAAATGTATGGATAAATACCTAAATGAACAGGGATTTATCAAATTGAAAGGAGATGGGAACTTATATGCATTCAGACAGCATGACCAATATTGTATCATTGCATTATACGTGGATGATTGTCTTATGTTCTCAAACCATAAGGACTGCATGGGCATGTGCAAGAAGGTATTAAAAATCAGGTTTAAGATGACGGATCTGAGTGAGTTGAAAAAGTTTATAGGAGTAAAGGTAATCAGCGACAGAGAAAAAGGGTTGCTAAATCTCAGTCAGACCGAATACATTGAAGGTGTATTAGACAAATTTAAAATGATAGAGAGCAATTGTGCTAATACTCCACTAGTAGCTGGACAGAAAATCAGCAAAAGGACGTGTCCTACTAGTCAGGAAGAAAAAGAATATGTGAGCAGGGTACCATATAGAAAACTAGTTGGTTGCCTGATTTATCTAGCAGGTGCTACTAGACCAGATATTGCTCATGCAACAAACATCCTAAGTAATGACCCAGGAAGGGGTCATTGGACAGCAGCAAAGCGGGTATTAAGGTATCTGAAAGGAACAAAAGAATATGGGATAACATATGAGAAAGGTGACTGTAAACTTGAAGCATATGCAGATGCAGATTGGGGTGGTGATGTGGATGATAGGCACTCCACTTCTGATTACATTGTAATGCTAGACAATAATCCAATAAGCTGGAAGTGTAAAAAGCAAAGCACAGTAGCTTTATCAAGTGCAGAGGTTGAGTATACAGCACTTGCATTGGCCGCAAAGGAAATAATTTGGCTTAAGAGATTGTTAGAAGAAGTAGGTATCAAATCTGAAAAACCAATCACGTTGTACTCTGATAGTACAAGTGGAATTGCTATGTCAAGGAATCCTGTCCTTCATGAAAGATCAAAGCATATAGAGATGAAATTACACTTTATAAGAGAAATGGTGCAGAAAGATCTAATCTCTGTAAGCTATGTTCCTACAGATGCACAACTGATAGATATCCTCATAAAGGCTCTCAGAGAATCCAGATTTAACATGTTGAAGGATAAGATCCATACGCAGGGAAAGGAAAAACTACAAAGCAATGCAAATTCAGTAGACAAGAATATTCAATGATGGGGAAGTGTGAGAATTATAAGGTTGATTCACATCCAAATTTAGCCAAGACACCAAAAGAATCGACATGCAACTATTCTTGACCAAGATATTTAAAGGGTACGTATTGTGCTCTTATTTTGGTCATTGAATATTTAATATGTAATGGATAAGTGTACAGGAAATACTTTGTACAGATATATATAGAAGATTCGTATACCTAGCTCGGTGAATAGTAACACCAGCCAGGTGGTTTTGTTAGCAGCAATCTCGCTGACGAAATGATAAGCCAAAGGCTCAGATAACAGGATCATTGAAAAACGGTGATCCCAGTAAAGATATTTAAGAAGTAGGAGATCAAATGAACACACACAGCGTTTGGCAGATTGAATCGAAGTTCGTCAACAATACACTGAAAGTTTTTCTTATATTCGCTTGTTGAATCGTGTATTAAGGTTTTATTAAGTGTGTGACATTATACCTGACCTTGTAGTTGTTGTATTGTGTATTGACAAAGGTATCTTAGATTCTTTCAAAACCGGAGGGGGAACGTCCAGACGGGGCCGTGGAGCATGGACCACAGCTCATGTGCCAATCGGGCTCTGGAAGAGGACGTTGTCCCCCTCCGATATCACCACATGGATCAAGTCGGCATCCGTCTTTGACTGCTCCACTTGACTGGTTATTTCTTCAGAAACCTCGACCATCAGAGATGAGGATACAGCAGACGTGATTTCGGATGGGGTAAGCAAACAGTTCCTGACTGTGACTGTCACCGGAGTTGTCGAGATTGTAGACGAATTAGAGTTCACCGGTGTTACCTCTGGCCCTGGACATTTGGCAGGTGAGGGGCTAACCCTCCGGGACCTGGCTGTGTCCCAAGTGGGACCACAACCGG
This sequence comes from Isoetes engelmannii, assembly GCA_011763485.2. Classification (NCBI taxonomy): domain Eukaryota; kingdom Viridiplantae; phylum Streptophyta; class Lycopodiopsida; order Isoetales; family Isoetaceae; genus Isoetes; species Isoetes engelmannii. The sequence continues at coordinate 2,725 of JAANSK020251107.1, forward strand.
GGTAAGCCGTCTTCCTCATTCTATCTATAGATTACCTGCAGAAAGAATCCCACCTGTATCAGAATAGAGAAAAAAACAACCGGATTAAGCGGATTAAAGGGCGGATCAGTGGGAGCACCTATCTTTGCGCTCCTGTTGTGTGTCGATCGAAGATGGGGATGGAGATTATAGCGGCGAACAACAGTGTTTTATAGCCAAAAGGGGGAATGATTTCACTGGCAAATCCTAGATTGATTGGATATCGTATGCCCTAGCGATTTAATGACATTATGCATGCTGCAGAACCGCAAGGGGACGTCCCAACAGCTTAGAATGTGGTTGCCTGCAAAATTAGAACAAATTAGGGGTAAATTCAGTAGCTAAGGAGTTGAAAATTTGGCGGAACCGCAACATTTAGCAGTGGTTACCGTTACAGTATGGCACGGTAGCTGCCACTCCCTCCCCCCCAGCGGCGCGTAGGGGGCATTGGGGCTCGCGAAAGAGGGAAAGGCGTGAGCGGATATCAATGCTCCGCCGCTCGCTCGTGGGAACAGAACGGGCGGTCAGAGGCCCACCCTGCTCGCCAGTGGGACACATTGGCACGCTTGCCAGCCGACGGCAGGGCGTTTGCAGGGCTGCCCTCTGCACGAAAGGGGGCATGTGCCCAGCGGAGGTGGACCTCTGCCCCCCCCCCCAAACTAGACCCGCCCTAACTTTTTCATCTTTGATAATTTGAAGAAATTTCCTTCGACAATGTTACAGTACACAACATATGGAAGCCGAATATGTAGGCGGATTGGCAAACATCCTGACATGGGTAAAGTTGTGGCAATGTGCCTCTTAAGTGCACGGTACATGGCACCCATACCCTAAAACCGAAGGAGGAGGGTGTTAAGGTTTACTCTCAACGTTTTTACTTGAAAACTATTCTTTTTTAGGAATTGAATTGAATTTTATTTGTTCTTTCTAGGAATTGAATTGAATTTTATGGTCTCCAATTTTGGTGGAAATTATTGTCAAAATCTACCATTTTATACCACGGAATTTCCCTTTTGGAATTGGAGGAGCGGCGCCACTTAGCTAGTCTTCGTTTTGAAGCCCGCCTCCTGACGTGGATGTACCTCAGCCCTTGATTTCCAGATTGGATGGTCTAGATTTGTGACACGTCAAGTGGGGGCTGTAAAACAGTGTCTCAGCCTCCCCTGTTTCTTGTTCTTGGCCAATCAATTCCTGCCCTTCTCCACTATTTTAGAAGCATAGGTCGCAAACGATTCCTGCCCTTCTCCGCCGATTTTGGATCTGTTGTGCAATTTCTCTGCCTTTTGTTGAATTGCGAACACAATGTGACCAAATCGGTGCTCCAGAAACTTTATTTCGGCAACAAGGCATTTAATTTTCTAGTTTTATCTTCTAGAATCGTGAATTTTTGCAAGCTCATGACTTTGAAATTTAACCGATTCTTAGGCTTGCAGATCCAAACAAAAGAAGGTCGAGCTTGCAGATCCTGTTTGTGTGCAGCAAAGAAGTTTCATCGCCAGTTCATGGCCTTCGCTAAAACCTAGATATTGAATTGAATTGAATTGATAGTTCATGCCTTTAAAAGACCCCCAGGTCTATAAGACGACTATTACAATTATTCTGTCACTAACTAGACAAAAATAATAACATAATAACAGCCAAGAAAAAATATTTTGATGATTTTCCGCAATGTTCAGTAACTCTAGCAACTCTTCTCGCTTGTTCAAAACTTCTTTCAAGTACCCACCAAGCTGCGACGGAGGTAAGTCCAATAGTTCATGAAAACTATTGACTTGTACATGAAACTCCTTGCGCAATGAATCATACTTCGAGCATTCAACTAGCACGTGATGTTCAGATTCTACCTGTGGATACCAAGGACAAAGGCGAAGCTCACGAGGTATCATATGTCGCCTTCCTTCCTCGATCCCCAATCTATGTGAGCTCATTCTTATTTTTGAAATTAGCTGCCTCTTTTTCCTCCCAATTGAAGAAAGAAGATATGACTGCTCACCATACACTAGCATAGGATTTACCTCATCCCGATAATAACGTTTCTTCACATCCTCTTCTGCAAGTGTCCAAAGTTTTTCCAAAGCCTTCATTTGCACATATTCCCGGACACCAATTGGTGTATCAGGCCAATCCTCTTCGGCAATCCCCCACTTTTCTGCCCAACACACTACCTGCCTATACCACCCCGTGTCTTGAGATTGTAACATAGCCCTGTATGGGAGTCTCTTTGCATCCAATTGTTTCGCTCTATTCACATAATCGAGAGTTTGCATAATGCTTCAATTTCAAGTGGTAACATACCTGCGCTTTTGAGCCCGGTTCATTCCTTTCCCCATATATTAAGGCAGTTTTTACCTATTCTAATCACTGGGCATCCCTTCTTAGAAGATGCCAATGTTGAAACAACAGATTTGCAGTAGTATAAGCTCAAGAATCGACGGTAGTAGAAGCTTTGGCAGTAGAAGAAGCTAAACTTTGGCAGTAGGAGAAGCTAAGGTCGGCAAAAACTTGTCCACCATAGCCGATGTAATTTCCACCAAAAGTGTATTACGTCCAGTAATGCACTGGCCGAAAAAAATTCCGGCAGCAATTTTCTCCGCGGTGCTGCCAGCCTCGGCAACATTACGGCTTCGCCGCCTGACCGATCATTCAATAGGTTACCAGACCGAGGTAGATGGGGCAATCATTCCCCTAGACAATGGCGCGGCGTGGAATAGTCTTACCCTGGATTGGGCTAATCCTCCAGGATCCCGCAGTCAACGGGATCCCTCCCTCCGGGATCTCGCTGTTAACGGCTCAGTTTTGGGCTGATTCTTAGGACTGTTGGAGCTCCTCCATCCCGGCGGTGCTCACTTCGATTCCTCCATCGCTCTTAGCCGCACCTCTGCGCTATGCTATTCCGACCATCCCTGTAATGATCCCATCCGATTCCATAGAGTATCAAGGGAGAAAACAACAAAAATACTCTGATTTTCCCTTAAAGGGACCATAAATCTGCACCATTACTACGCAGTAAGGTGGGATCCCGACCTCTGGGATCCCCCAAGAAAAGACCTCCAGGTCCCCCAATCCAAGGTAGGACTATCCCACGCTCGGACACCAAGGACATGCTTGCAGCGATGTTCCATCTGACTTCGCCACAATTGGCATGGAAATTCACCTCTTTGCAGAAATTCAACCCTCTGAAATATCATAAGACCCATAGAAAGCCAAGATCAAACTTTCACAGGTAGATTTTGAGCGACCTACTTAAAATTTTTGTGGAAGAAATTTTTTTCTTATCCTCAAAAGAACACTTCCATCAACAAGTTGTTCTACAACACAGTAATTGTCAGCACCAACACTTATACTCCAATGGATTTGACAGACATTCTTCTGCACCGCATGATAACACTTGGCAATATTTGCTATGCCAAGGGAAATAAAATTTCTTTTGCCCATTTTCGGGCCACGATCGATTTCAAGATGGAACAACTTCATCCCCAATCCATAGGAATCCAACACATGGCTTCCACCAGATTGTCCCCTCTTCCCTCGTATATGCACATTCTGAACATTACATTCTGAACATTCAAAGGTTGATGAGGAGGATAACCCCTTCCTTGAGTGGGTTATGGGTTATGCAAAATAACCCACGCGGCCTTAGGCAGAGTGGGTTATTTTGCATCGCCCACGAACGAGAGGGAGAGGGTGCCCTCCCTTAACCTCTTGTCCGAATAGGTTTTACTTGCTACTGGCAGAATCGACAGAAACAAGGAAAGAATTGTAGAAGCAAGAAAGAAGAATAAATGGCATACAAAACTCGGGTAACAGAGATCACGCAAGAACATGGCAAGCATAGCCCTCTTATGCTTCCTACAAAAATCGAAGAGGATGCGGAGGATGAAATATTTGAAGCATTCCAAAGGATGAAACACTAAGTCAAGACGTTTTGATCTTGGGCTAAAGCCGCTTCTTTACAAGGAATCTAACCCCGGCAAAATTTCCTATTTCTGATAATCATTCAAGCCTAGAAAAATCCCCTGTTATGCTCTTGAGCCCAGAAAAAATCCCATGTTTTTCTAGATCCGATGATGAGAAACCGTCGGAATCAGCCTGCTTTGATATATTTCTCTGTTTGGGGCAACATTTTGCCCTATTTTTAGTGATGTCTGCCGCGGACTGTTGCCCTGGAAAAATCGTGGCCATCAGACCAGAACCTTTCATATGCTCACAGACATTTATCCTGACATTCCATAATGCGCTCCGAAGAGTTGAAGATCATTGGAAAAGCTGAAAATCACCATGTCGAAGAGGGTAGAGTGATGATGGAATGCACATAGCTCGGATAATCACTAGAATATTCCCTTAGAAAGAATAGTCGAGAGGTTATTTTCAACAATCACTGGAATATTCTATTAGAAAGAATATTCGAAAAATTATGTGATGTAACTACTCTTTGATCCAATGGTGGATAGCGGTCACATCTTTAGAACATGCAAGGACAAGGGGTTAAGATCGTTTCAATGTTTTAAAGGATTAGAGTTTGGCTTTGGCCACCAAAGAGAAAGAAAATCTTCGGAATCAGGCTGGTTCTCACCCTTGCCAACAACAAGCTTATGAACCTCTGGTAAATCCTTCTCCTACACTTAATGAGCATAACGATCTAATGAGCAACAAATGGAACCCTCACTGTTTATGAGTCTATCTATCGTCCTCTCGTCCAAGCGAACACTCAGGCTGATGCTAACACCCCCTCAGAGGAAGATCCAAAGTGTATTCTCTATGAATAGCAACAAAATGTGAATGCTGCAAACTCTTGGCAAGAACGGCTTAGACAACCTTAACCGGGGGGCTTTCGGTTTCAACCGATGCCCACCGTTGATTGCAACCCTGTGGTAGGGCATAACAGGCACTTAATAGCAGGGGAACATGCATTGTCACTTCTAAATTCACAGGCATCGGCACTGGATGATGGTAGTCGGAACTGTGGGTGCAGGTTTGGGTGCGGCAGCTTGCCTAGGGTAGTCTTTGTTTTGTGGGCCCCCCTCTCCCCCCCTTCCCCCCCCAAAAAAAAACCAAAAACACGTGGCATATCTGTCAGCCCTTGATTTGTAGATTGGATGGTTTAGATCAATACCACATTAGGTGGGAGGCTGTAAAATGAAGGTGTTCCGCTTGCCTGCCGGTTAAAGGGGGTCCATCCCTCTTGCCTGCTCGTCTGTTATGGCTGAGATAAACAGGCTCGCCTGTTTATCAGTCATAACAGGCTCTCAAGGGGGATTAAGCATCAAAGAAATTAGAAAGCTTCAAGGAAAAAAATACCAAGTTCTCCAAGACTCCCAAGAAATAGTCTCGACAACTGCCTAATCTGCAATCAGAAACCAAAGAAACTTTGGGTGGTGCACGCAGAAAAAGATGGTCAAGCAATTGAGGCTAAGCTCACAACACTCCAGAAAGATTTTCAGGATAAAAGCACTATGTTACAAGATCGTTTAACTGTTTCGGCACTTGCAAAAGATCATCTTAGAGTTCTTTATATTTGTATAGATCAAAAGGACGAAAAGATTCTTCTATAGACACGAAAACTTGAGGACACCGTCACGACTAATCATAATTTACAGCAGAAGTACACTCTTGGTCTATAGTCTAATCTGTGTTTAGCACAAACTCAGAGAATTACCTTGGAAACCCAGGTTCATGCCTCAGGCACAAGCAGGTACGTCTGGCTCCCCCAATCTTTTCAAAAAAAGTACAATGCTTTACAGGCTAAATACTCCAGAAAAGAGCACCATCTACAACATGAAATTGACAATTTGCAAGATCAAGTGCAAAACATGAACATGTAAAAGCCACGGGCAGTTGTATAGATGCAGCTCAAGATTGTCACCCAACTTGGTCAGGGTATGCCACAACACTTTCCACCATTGGTTGGCTATAGTCCTTATACACTTGTTCGAAAAGCCAATATCTTATCAGTTTGCAGTTATTTGGAGGGTCTCTAATGAGGCTTTTGCTCACAGTTGACCTTCTCCTGTTGTGGCTAGAAATGGATATTGAGAATAGGTGCTTGCTCTGTGTCTTCAACTTGAGGATATCGACATCCGTTTCGTTCTAGTTGTACAACCAATGGTGTATATCTTGTATGACAACCTAAGGGCTTTTTTGAAGCTGCCCTTGGAGATGATTTCAACAGCTCTCCTTCTGCATCAGAGCCCTTGTTATTTGACCATTCAGCGACAACTCTTTCTTACCCAATTGTTCTTGCAATATTATGGGAGTTCCTATGTGTTGTTTTAGTTACTCAAAGAAGAAGTGGTACCCACCATTTGGGAACCATCCTCAGTTTAGCATCTCATGTCCACAATAGCATGGCAAAATTTGTCATCTCAGCTCGATCGACACACCTCTAAAAGGACTCATGGACTGCAGGCTTAACAGTGTATGACTTTTGGTAAGTATATTGCTCTTGGAGCTCTCGTCCTTCCTTTGAAAAAAATGATAGATTGGTGCTATAAGATTTGGACTGATGCCATTGGTACATTTAGACTGGATACCAACACATTTCTGATGATCCATGCTGGGATCCACACTTCCTACGCCACAACAATTGCCTCTTTAATGGCCATTTAGGTGACATTCCAATTTGATTTATATTGCCAATGAAAGTGGATGGAAAACAATAGATGATGTTGTCTCATGCCTTGACCTCTTTATGGAAAGAGTAGACCCATATGTCCATTGCTAGGCTAGCTTTTGCACAACCTTCAGTTATTTGCTTCTGTGTTTTGTCATTGGCAAGTGTCCCATTTAGTATTGCAACCCAATGCCACTGTTGCCACCTTTCACCTTGAATGTGCTCTCCTTAAAAAATGCAACACTGATCTAGTACTGGTCCATCGTGCCTTTGAAGAGAGAACCAATTTCAGGATTTGGATAGACGTGACACTTGAATTTGCACTTTTGAACCTCATTTGTTGCAATGCGCGTGCCCAGTATCTAGAAAGTTATAATGGGTGTAACCCACCACACATTTGACAAGATAACCTGATACCCCGCAGATATCCGTCCAGTGAAAAAGTATCACATTTTCTTACAACCCATAATCCTGTTTTAGTGGGGAGAGTGTTAGTTCCGTGTTTGTAAATATAGGACTGTTCATGAACACCATCCTTAAGTGTATTAAGCCAGACAAAGCGTCCATAGTCAAAGCTATAAGAAATAACACACTCAAAGACTGTGATCTATCATGATGTATACATGGAGTAGTCACAACCTTCACGGTGTGACAAGTTTCAAGAATTTTCAGAACCACTCCAACAAGGACGATTATTCCGATCTTTCGGCAGATTCAAACATTGGAGTCTTTTCAGCCGCAATCGCAAAGATGTAGTTTTTTCTATTTTGGGCCCAAGGCCATTGTACTTTATATATTTCTAGTTAGACTTAGAATTTAGTAAGAATTTGAGCCCTTGTTTGTTTCTGGTCGTGCGACCTTTGATGTTTTTTTTTGTTCTAGATGTTTCACTTAGTTGGGTTGTTCGTCAAGTTGTTCTCTTGAGTCTGCTAATTATGTCTTCGAATGTGCCATGTTGTCCCAATGAATTCCTTGCCTTCCAGTCTCCATGATTTGACTGCCTTGATGGGTTATTTTGGTCCATTCTCTAGTTTGCTTCATTACTCTATCGTGCGCGGTTTCATGTCTTTTTTGCTTTATGCATTCCATTTGGTCCATGATTTAGGTGTTATATTTGTTAATCACGGTGGTTCCTGTCTTCATTTCTTATGTGTCTCGTTGGCCCATGGTTACATCTTATATCATCCATTTGCTCCAATCTACCTCTGCCGCCTTTTTTCTTATCTTTTCTTCCTTATCCTTCCGATCAATCTCTCATGGTCTCTTTCATGCCTTCCTATACGTTGTCATCTTTTCAGATGGTGTTCCTCTTTTGGTCTTTCACATCTTGGCGTTGATTCTGCTCTAATCGACACGGTTGCATCATTCTCCTATATTTTCAAGTGGCGGCGTGTACCTTGGCTCATTGAACCACGTACAACACTTTCTTTTGCTGATAAGCACTCGTCTTTGTCTTTCAAGTTTAGATTTTGTTCGTCTGCCCGTTGTTGACGTCCTTCTCCTCCATCATGCCCTCCTGTCCATTTATCTGCCTCTGGTACCATCCACCTCTCGGCAAGCTCCTGTTGTGGTCATGGTTGATTGATTGTGCTCAGTTTCCATATCTTCTTTCCTTTATCTATTCCATTGTCCATCTGTTAGATGTTTCTTATTCGTCAATTGTGGTTGGTTCATTATTTCAGGTACCTCTTTGGCCCCTGGTGCCCTGTGTTCCTTGGTTGTCTATTACGTCTCATATCACCCATCGGTTCCATCTAACCTTTGCAACCCTCGATTCATTTTCCTGCATTTTCCTTTCCGGTTACTTTTTCGTTTCGTTTCGTTATGCATGGTTGATATTCGTTAGGTTTATTTGTCCTTGATAGCGTAGTGTTTTGTCGTTATGTATGCTTTCTAGTTGGTCGATATGTTAATGGTTTAGTTGGTTTTTATGTGCTTTGGTGGTGGTCGTGGTTTGTTGGTTGTGTCCAGTTTCTATCCTTTCTTTGCTTTACGCATTCCATTTGTCCCATAGTTGGTTGGTTTGTACCTTCATTTTGTTAACTATCCCTTTGTCCCAGCGGGTTCCCATTGTTCATCTGCTTGGCATTATCTTGGTGGGTGTTGCAAAGTTATCCCCTTCCTTCCAACGATCTCTCATAGTCTCGGAACTCGGACATGCCCCCCTATACATTGTCATCTTTCTGGTTGGTGCTCCTCTTTCTTTTGGCCTCCTGCAACGACCGCAGTTTTATCCTTGTGTTCTAGCTTGCTTTTGGCCCCCGTTGTCTCTGCTCGCTTGGTTGTATTTGGATAGATCACCTGCTGCACTTGAAAGGTGTCGCTTTGGTGCATGGTGTCTGGTGTTCCTTGGCTGCCTTTTACATCCTATATCACCCTCTTCTTGCTTCACCTTTTCTCTCTTTGGTTGATGGTTTGTCGTATACTTTATGTTGACGGTGGCTTTTGGTCTATTTGTATCTGGCATTTTTATCTGTAGGGATTGTTGGTTCTCGGACTGCCCCTCTTGTTGTTATTCTTTGCAAACTATGATTATGGCACGTAAATTGGAAGGATCGGTTTGAGATGAATGCAGTCGTCGATGTTGCTAGTTCTTGGTATCCGCTATGTTTTCATGTCTTTCTTGCTAAATATCCACTCTACTTTGGATAGATCAACTGCTTTACTTCAAAGGTTTGGTTGTGTTGCGTTCCATTTGTCTCGTAGTTTCAATGTTACATGCTTATTCTTTGTGGTGGATTCGTTTCTTCACTTCTTCAGGTGTCTCTTTGGTGCATGGTGTCTGATGTTCCTTGGTTGCTTTTTACATCTCCTATCACCCTCTCTTGCTTCACCTTTTTCCCTTCCATAGTCTCGGACATACCTTCTTCTACGTTGTCATCGTTCTAATTCGTGCTCCTCACAGTTCTCGTAGCCTCGGGCTGTGAGGGAGTTTGAGGTAGGTTCCTCTTTGTGTCGGCGATAGATATGTGTGTTAGGCCCTTTCCCTAGAATGCTATGGTTCTCTTCTAAAAGAAGAGAACCATCATTCTAGGGAAAGGGACGCCTGTTTTGGCGTGAGACCCTCCTTGGCCCGTTGCTGCCATAAAGGCTTTGTGGCTTTCTGCCATTCATCGGTGTTTCCTCTGACCTGAATAGTTGTTGCACGGAGTCCCCCCCCTCCGCATGACGGGGTCGCGGTTCGGACATCGGTAAAAAGTCTCCGTCTTAGGTCTATTTTTCCTATTGCTCAGTTGGTTATCTTGTTGTGTTGGCATGCTCTAATTTACATTTTCCAGCGTAGCGTATGACGCTTCTGGAGGGTACCTAGGGGTAACCCCCCTCGGTCGGGCCCATCTTGGGGGTATTCCGCTTCTCGGCGTAGCCCCGTGGCTTCTGAGGATCCTTATGGATCATCTTTATCTCTTTTTCGTTTGTCTAGATTTGGCGGCGGTGATCTTTTGGGTCCTGATATAGTCCTAATCTTTGTTCTCTTTAAATGACCGCTTGTTGGTGTTCTTGCAGTTCCAGGATCTCGGGCGTGCATGGCGTTCTTCCTGGGCCAGGGCAGCTTGGTTGGTGACACATGGTTTAGAGATACATCTTGGTTGGAGGCGGCAGTTGGGGTCGTTGTGTTCTTGGATTTGGGGTGTGCCTGTTGGGGTACCCGTTTGGTGCAGCCTGGGAGCATGTGGGGTTGCGGATCTCGGAGGGTCTCACATCTTCTCGTCATTTTGGGGCCATGCCACTTGTTCTTGATTTGGTCCCCTATGGGGTCACTTCGACTCTTAGGTGGTGGTTGTTGTTTTCATCCATTGAGAGGCATTGTTGTGTCCTCATGGGTTTCATTCATTGTGTTTTCACTCATTTGGGGGTTCATTGTTGTGTCCCCCTCATTGTACTCATCCATTCAGC
>JAANSK020251118.1:0-13245 GCA_011763485.2 Isoetes engelmannii
AGTCAGCAGTTGCTTTTGCATTTGTATCCTGGAGCTTGGCCTCTTCCGAGGAAGCAAGCCTTGCACTTATGCGTGGCGTGGTTAGTATGCCTGATTTGGAAGCGTCGGCGGTTGTGGGTTTTTCAGGGGGAGCAGCAGCCTTCGACATCTTTGATTCCCCACTTGAGGTACAAGCTGTTTCAGAGTTTCCAGGTATTCCCAGGGTTGGAAGAGCGGAAGTTCGCCATTTGGCGTGACTTCCTCGGGATAGTAGATGCGGATGGTTGTTTTGTTCAGCTGTAGTTGAGTGGATGTTGGAGTGGTGGGGTACTGCTGCCTCTTCGAGGCAGCTTCTCTTGCTCCTCGCTCTTCTTGTACTTTTTTCATTCTTTTAATACATTGATATAAGTTCTTCAAAAAATACTTCTATCATAGGCAAGTGGATTGTACTTTGCCAGGTTATCATGTTGACATGGCTCATATAGAAGCTATATATTATCCTTTTCCAAGTTGAATCTAGAGTCTTATGCCATTTTACTTCTCTATTCTTTCCATATCCATCAGTCATTTTTTAGTCGTTTTTTGGTCTATACTACATAACATGGTATGTTAATACAAGAGTTCTAACCTCAAATATTTGTTGCCTAAAGCAAACTCAAGCGCAAGAACTTAGAGATGCAAACGCTACGAAATATAAGAGTTTAATTCATGAGTCTATCACGTTAGATTCCTTGGATAAACACTATTAGATGTTGCAAAGCTGCAAGATGAGCTTGCACAAGCTCTTTGCCAATAAACTATACAGTGTGGAAGTACACTATAAACTGTTGAAGCAACACTCAACGGGATTTATTTTAACAACTGTCTTGTGGATGTCACAAGGATGTCAACTACAACTATGGATGTCAACTACTATAATACTATGGCTACATTAAAATTATTTCCTACCAATTAGTGAGTGTGACACTACAAGTTGGAACCATCATAGAAGTCTTAAATCTTTCATAGTTGTATAGATATGCATTGTACACGATGTTCAAAATAGGTCATAATCACCATAAGTGTAAATAGGTGGTCATAATCACTAGAACTATAGGATTGGTTAAACATACAAGGGCATAAGTACGTTATTCATCGTGTTCCTAGAGCTACAAGATAGTTGAAGCAACTGCAATATACAAACTTATTCTTGCATGATAAGCCACACCTTCATTAGATAGCCGTTATTTCCACAGTGCCCATACTTGAGAGTCCTATCCTCCCCTTGTCCCAAGCCTGCATTTCTGCTAGTTATTTCTTTTAAAGAAGCCCTTATTCATATAATTCGTCGCAAAAATTGTCCATACCCCGTAAAAAATTGCCACTTGGCTATGTATAGCCATTAGTTTTTTCCCTGCTTATGATCTGTAACCAATTGAAATCTCAGGCCAATGAGATAATGCCGCCAAATTTGCAACACTCGCACAACTGCAAGGAGCTCTTGGTCTTGCATAGGGTAGCATTGATCGACATCTTTCACTTTGTTGGAGTCATAGGCCATAACTCGCCCTTCTTGCATCAAGGCTCCACCCGTGGCAATTTTACTTGCGTCTATGGCTACCCATTTATCTTTCTGGGAATATGGCAACGTGAGAACATGTGCCGTTATTAAGGCTTCCTTCTTCAAGTGCTGCTACCTATGCAAAAATACTTAACGAACTTTCTGTAATATCCCGCTAACTCAAGGAAACTTCTAACTTCTGACACATTCCTAGGTGCTGCCCATTCCTTGACAACCTCTATTTTGGCTAGATCCGTGGAAATACTATATGTGAAAATGATATGCGCTATATATTCAACTTATGTGGCAACAAACTTACACTTTGAGAGTTTGGGAAATAGCTGATGTCTTCTCAACTTTTGTAAGGCCATGACGGGTTCCAAAAGTTGACTTATGAATATCCTTGTCCTCGATCCTTATTTGATGAGAGATATATCTTGGAAAATATTTAGCACCTTGAAGTAGATCCATTAGGTCATCCGGCCTAGGTAAAGCATACCGATTCTTAATAGTATACTTATTCAATAGACGGTAGTCAATGCACATTATAAGGGTACCCTCCTTTTTCTTAACAAATAGAATGGATGCTCCAAAGGGTGACACATTTGGGCGGATAAACCCTAAGTTAAGACGGTCCTGCAGCTTCTTCTTAAGTTCTGCCAACTCTGGGATACTCAATCTATATGGAGCCTTACTGATAGGCCTAGTATCGGTTGCAAGGTCAATCTCACACTCTATCCCCCATAAGGGTTGCCATTCTTTAATCCCATTGAGAAAAAGGGCATGAAATTCCCGAAGGAGGTTACCAATTGGCTTCGGCTATCCACTAATGATCTCATCTTGCTTGGAGTGAGGTGCTACGGATGCACCTTCATGATTATAGATGGTAGTTATATATGAGCAAAAGGAGATGGGACGGTTTGAGGGCGATGGTGGGCGGCCGTGCCAGCCATTCTTCTTGGCAAACAGGGAGGCGGTGGCTGAAAAGCTTGTTTTCTGAGAATGCATGCTGCTGGTGATTGCCGCAATGGGAAGGAGCAAGGAGAAGTTGTGCAAGTTGCTGCTGTAATTGAAGATAGGATCGGAGCTATTGTTCCTGATGGGAATGTAAAAGGGGAGGTGCAACGAGAGGTGGAGGTAGATGTAGAGAGCGTGGAGGCTCCTGTGGACGTCCTGGCGCCAGAAGAGAAGATGTAAACCTCCCTTTGTCTGTTAGTCAGAGTGTCAGGGACGTGGGTATGGACGAGGAAGGCCCATCTTTGCAGATGAAGACGAATATGGGTGGAGCAAGGAAGCGAGGGAGGGATAGAGACAGGAGGCCCCTGACCTTCATGGAGAAGCATTTAGGAACAGATATAGGTGGTGGGACGGCTCAAAGATACAGGGAAGCTGCATTTTAGAGCACATATTCATAATGTCACTTCTCAGCAGATTATCATAGGCAAGGAGCTGTACGCTCTATATGGTGCTGGAGAGGTGAAGCACCTGATGGTTCTTGCCAATAGCAATATCATGGGGAAGGCATTGCACTTTGTTACAGAGGGAAGTTCTGGGGTGTTTCTCTTTTGCACACGATAAAGTCACGGGAACTTCAGGTTGGCCTCTTCATGGGCATTTGACGAACAATTTCGCGTATGTGCCATTGGAAAGAGCCCAAGCGGCGTGGAGAATTATGCTGTCGCCACATACTTGTACGTACAAGGATATGAGAATGGCTCTCTTCGGTTCCCAGCCAGGTGTGGTCCTTATTGAGAAAGTGGGAAAGAGAAGAAAGAGGTATTGGGATGTCGCGGGCGTGTTTTTGGATGGCGAGGAGAGTATGGAGAGGGGAAGTAGTGGCGACAAATTTGTGTATGCTAGGAGCAGTGTGCAGATGCCGTCACAAGAGGCTGATGATCCCTATGTGGAATTCATTCTCCTTGACATCCATGACGATGAATTTTATATTGCTTGATGTGCTGTTCTAACTGTGTGCTGCAACCATGTTAATGTACAAGTATCTGATTGTTTATCGTTGTTCTTGCAACGGAGAATGGCATCAGGGTGGTCCAGGAAGGCGACTGACATATTGTTGTGATTAGCGGCAGCTCCCAGGAGGTCGAATCCGTGGACCAGTCTGTTGTGGAGTTGTGCGAGAAGAAACCTGAGTTTGATTTTGTGCAGATGCTAAAAGATGCGGAGGATGCTGTGAGAAATGTGTGTTGTGCAGTGCCAAACCTTCACATGGAGCTTGCGAATGTTTTGGAGGAGATCGAGAGCGCTATGCAGGTTGTGGAACGACGTGGGGCGGATACGGTTGTGTTTGAGAGGGGTATGCTTCCTCGCACCTCAATCTGTCGAGGGCTCTCTGATCAAGGAGTTGCAGAGTTGGAGTTGCTCAGGTGCCGCCATGACTCTGGTGGGGCGACTTGTGGCAAGAGGAGGGCACCATGAAGATGTTTTGTATATGTGAATGTATATATACTTTGTGTTTGAGGTAGTGGTCTCTTGTGGAAGCCGTGTAAATGTGTGGACCTGTGGGCAAACTGATGTGAATAGATAATGTTGATAGGGAGCTCCCTACCATTTGGTTTTTTTGCACCATTGAATGAATGTGTAATTTCGGTTCAAAAAATTCGTGTGCGTTGATCTGGAAGAATACGTGGAATACTCCTGTTATCAAGGGTGCCAATTGAAACTTTGAAAACAACGCCATGATAAAGCATGCAAATGAAATCACCTGATTAGGCCACACACTGGCCAACTGGAGACCCAAACTGATTTGACGAAAAAGCTAAAAATAAATAATAATACAGATACTGGTGCTGTGGCGCCATCAGCCAAACATAAAATAGGCATCCACGTATATTCCAAACAAGGAGATCCCTTGCTTCCGCTTGGCAAGAGCAGATCCGAAGCAAGAGATCAGATCTAGGTAATCCCTCGTTCGTAATCTCATTTCTTTCTACTCGATAATAATTTGGAGGTATGACCTGTTTGAGCCTGTCACGCATTTCGTAGATCTTATGTATTGCCTTGTTTTGGTCAAAGGGAGGGATCATGGCTACGACGGTAGCTCCTCAGACTGACGTACTCACCAGAGTCCGCCTTGAATTAGCAACGTTGGACCAGATCAGGTTAGGAAGTATCCCTTGCAATAGTAGAAATTCGTTCCACTGGGGCTAGCGATGGAAGTGCATTGTCATTGTTTAACTGGGTGATGGTACAGTGGGAAGGAAAAAGCAGGATTTTTGAAGCTGTTGGAACGATACCTCAGGTATAATTTATGGTTTTATTCTACTGTTGCCCTTCATTTTGCAACTTCCATCTCCACTTAAATATTATGCAGTGGCAATGTGGAACAAATCCAATGGGAAAAGATTAAGCCTCCAACAGAAGAGGATGTCATTCCATATGACAATTTGGCGCCTGCACCATCAGGTAAAATGACAAGCATTATGTTCTTAAGTTTCTGGACTTGCCACTTTACTGCCTACTGTAACCATAACACATGATTGGTTCCAATATTATGATAAATACAGGCCATATTGAAACCAAAGCGTTACTCAACAAGCTTGCTGTCCTTAAATTAAATGGTGGATTAGGGACAACGATGGGGTGCACTGGTCCAAAGTAAGTCTCGTGCTTTCTATACAGGTAGCTTTGAGCTATAATTTCTTTTCAGCATTTAATGTTGCCACATGTTTTACATTGGCAGGTCAGTAATAGAGGTTCGAAATGGTTCAACTTTCCTGGATTTGATTGTTCAGCAGATCGAGGTGATTTTATTTGATTTCACATGCCATTATTTTGTCAAAGTCTAAGAGAAGTTTTGGCTATAGGTCTTGAACAGCAAACATGATGTTAATGTGCCCCTGGTTTTGATGAATTCATTCAACACGCATGACGACACACTTCAGGTACCTAAATTCAATCGAGGTTGAGAGGCTTTGACTCTGCAATACTCACAAGTATATATCTTGTACATTGACAGATTGTGCAGAAATATAAAGATTCAAACTTGGACATTATTATTTTTAACCAGGTGAATTGTATGGATGAGGGAGGATGTATTTATTTGTTTGCTCATGAATATTAAATGATTGCCATTTTGCTTGATATAGAGCCAATATCCACGTATAGTTGTGGAGGACAACATGCCTTGGCCTGCAAAAGGAAAGACTGACAAAAATGGATGGCAAGTACATATGGCCCCGATAGTGGTCAAGTGATCTGTTTCATCTTAGTTTGATTATTTGTGATCTAATATAACGAGTTTTGGAAGTCCGTTTAGATCACATTTGTGATGCCTATTTATTTATAAAGATTAATGTAATGGTTTATCTTTCTTTCCTTGATTGTTGCCATCTATATACTGAAAATTGCCCTCCATATAGAAAAGCCTTATTCCTCCCATGCCCCTAAATGTTTGTCTATGCAGCTTTTACCCCCTCCCTTTCTCATTTCTACATTCCTTTTTCTATTAGGTATCCTCCTGGTCATGGAGATGTTTTTCAATCACTCATGGACAGCGGAAAGCTTGATGAGTTAGTTTCTCAGGTACATTGACCCTGTAAGAATTGACGCTGTAGTTGTGTACACATTGCAGACCTCACTTGGCCGAACTTTTATCAGGGAAAAGAGTATATTTTTATTGCCAATGCCGATAACTTGGGTGCTATTGTGGACCTGAGTATCCTTTATATGCTTATTTTTCAAGTTACCTATGCAGCTTTGTTGAATGTAGACCTTGACAACATTTCAGAGATATTGAACCATTTGATTAATAACCAGAACGAGTACTGTATGGAGGTAAGGTTCAATGTTTTTCATCTTTTCAGCTGTTTTCTTAAAGATTTCAATTCTTGCTGCAAGTTTCTGACTCTGTGTGTCCCATATATGCTCATTTTTGCAAATTACCATTCTTATTCAATTTAGGAGTGGTTGGTTATCGACCTTGGCATATTACAGTCACAGTGGGATTGAGTTATTTGATTGGTATTAGCGTTGTGTTCTACGGGGCTAGGATTGTAGATATTTTTTAACAGGAAAGGATAGAGAGAGTATCAATTTTATCCTGTTCCTTCTGGAAGAGCAATTTATCCATTTCTTCCTTAATCCTTGGAAAAATGAGGCCATATGGCTCCTATTAGATGGCTATCTTTAGCTTGAAAATGTTACATGCTTATCAAATTTATAAATTTTTCCAGTGCAATGTAATTACACTTACCGTATATAAATCACATAAGAGGCATCGTGCTTTACACATCCATCTTTAATCTTTAGCAGATGATAAATTGCCTGGCAAGGTGGCAAACGAGCTGCTGAATTGCGAGTTCGCTACCGAGCCTGATGGTGCCATCCAGCCCCAAAACACAGTAAAAAGCCTATGAGAGCTATTTATAAAACGTAAATAAGACATTTTATTGAAATTAAGTTCATGTGGAAGCGGCGTTATAATTAAGGAGTTGTATATCATAGTGTATATCATAGTAATACGAACAGAAGTGAATCCTATGCAATGATTAGCTCAGATATCGAGGAAGTGGTTCTTGTAGATACTTCTCTTGGACTATTGTTCATTTGCTGTGTCTCAGAAGGATTTTTTATTCTGCTTCTTATCTTGAGGTTTCAGGTTACTCCAAAAACTTTAGCTGATGTGAAAGGTGGCACTTTAATTTCGTATGAAGGCAGACTCCAGGTATTTCTCTTCCTCTAATTCTATGCCACGTTGCAACATATATTTCTAGCAGCTGACAAAGAAACTAATGTGCTGTTGGCTACTTGCTATCTCAGCTTTTGGAAATTGCACAGGTTCCAGATGAACATGTAAGTGTTGAAAAGTACCATTGTATATAGCAGCTTGTTTGATACAGGTTCATAGAACATTTTATGACATGCAGGTACCTGAATTCAAGTCCATTGAAAAGTTTAAAATCTTTAATACCAACAACCTGTAAGTACTTTATTCCAACTATTGTTGGTTACAAAGCCAAACGGGAGGTTAAATGGCATTATTTACAATGCAGCTGGGTTAATCTAAAGGCTATTAAAAGGCTAGTAGAAGCTGGTTCTCTCCAAATGGAAATAATTCCAAATCCAAAGGTCATTTTATACCTTTCTCATGGCAATGAAATTGGCGGGAATTTATAAAAAATGTTTAGAGTTTATGTTCCTTTCTTGTTGATATACAGGAAGTGGATAACGTCAAGGTTCTTCAGCTCGAGACAGCAGCAGGTGCTGCAATTAGGGTACGGTTCTTCTACATCATTGACTGTTCTTCTTACAATGTTGCAGACTCAATTTAAGATAAGATCACCTTGAGGAATTGAGATAATAAAAAGTAATAATAAAAAATATAATACTAGTTGTACATATTTATAGGACATTCAGCTGCAAGTTCGTTCCCGATTTTGATCGCCAGAGGGCTTCCTTTGTTAGATTGACTTTTTGGCTGAAAGTTTAGCAAATCCCCAATGTTTTCCATGTATATCTCTTCTTGGCCAGTTTCAATTAGGAATCCTAGAAATCTCCAATGCAGATCCTTGCCTATAGCTAGAGCCAAGCACATATGCAAAAACCTTGTTAACATAATCACTATAAAAACGGTCAAACCCCTGGTTTTCTTTGAAATTTGTGCGGCTCCTGGCCAGAAATAAAGGTCCAGGCTTGGATTTCAGCAAGTGATAAGCTGAAATTTTGTACTCAATCTATTCTTATAACTCTAGTACTAGGGCTGAGCTCTACTCTAGATTTATGGATCCCTTCAACAAGTTCTTATGAAAGCAAAAATGACAAAGTTTCCTATGAGATGCAAATGGTTATAAAACCTGATACTGTTAAAGCATACATAGTTACTGTCCTTAGGAAGGTTTTAGTACCATGTCAGGGAGGATTTGTGTACGATTTAGTGCAAAGTCACGTGGAATTTATTTGTGAAATTGCTGGAAAATGCAGTTAGTTTTATCCATAGAAATCTAATTTTTCTATGTTCAGTTCTTTGACAATGCTATTGGCATCAATGTGCCTCGGTCACGCTTTCTTCCTGTCAAGGCTACATCAGACCTGCTTCTTGTCCAGGTAATTCATATATTCTTTTTGCTTCTTCTGGTGGTATGACGTTAACTTGGTGGTGTCTTTTAGTCGGATCTTTATACTGTACAAGATGGTTTAGTGATAAGGAATCCTGCAAGGAAATCCCCTGAAAATCCATCCATCGAACTTGGACCAGAGTTTAAAAAGGTGACATAACACGCTGCCTATACCTTTGAATGTGGTTCCAATTTTAACATCCTGCTTTTTTCAGGTTGGAGATTATCTGAAAAGATTGAAGTCAATTCCAAGCATAATAGAACTTGATAGCTTGAAAGTAATTGGTGACGTTTGGTTTGGCAAAAATGTGACCTTAAAGGTAAATGAGTTAAACTTATTATTTTTAATATGATGTTTAGTATTGGGGTGCTTATGTCATTCTGGCATTTCAGGGAGTTGTTACAATTGATGCTAAGAGACAACAGCTGACAATTCCAGACAATGCAGTGATAGAAAATGAGGTAAGTCATTTTCCCTATAGGTTTGGTACCGGTTTGCATTTCAATCTCATTTTCGTGGTCATGTGCCTTTGCAGGTTGTGACTATTTGACTGGCTTTTTGACTTTAATTAAATTCGTACATGCCAATCCTGGGTTTAATCAAGATTGGTTGCTATGGATATTTTTAACCTTGTCATAATGTTGAAGGCAGCATATCCAAACCATGCCATTGCTGCCCCAAGAATCTTTAATATTTGTTAGATGGTTAAACAATGTTGTTTCAGTCATTTTCCTTGTAAACTAACCAGAAACACTGTTTTATCTCGCACACTACTTTGGAACTAGTAAATGGTCATTCATCTTGCCCTTCACATTTAAATTCTAGATTGGCTTTACAAGAATTAGTAAACTTTTTGATCATTTGTGCAATTGTGCTAAAAAATGTTCTATTCAGATGTATGTGATAGTTAACTCCTTGTTGAAGGAACATCTCTAAGGTTTAAAGCACAACACAAGTATTGCTTGCGACGTAAAATCAGTTTTATACTCAGGAACATGTTTACTACATTAGAAATTACACATGTTTCTTTACATGATCCTTTGCAGGTGACTTCATTCTTTCCGGGGCATTGGATAAAGTTTGCTTTTGATCTACGACTACAAGTTCTTGTTGTTTTGGCTTTCTCAGTGTTGTATGCCACAATCTCCAGACCAAGCACATGATTATATTTATCTTTTCATTGCCTTTTGTTTAAATATGTATCCTTCATATATATCAGAATAAACTGGCCCCTCCCTCCTAAAAGATTAGGTAAAGGAAGCATACAAGAGTTGTGGTTTGACGCAAACAAAAAGTTGGAAATTATAGAGCATATGTAGTCCCAACCTGCAGGGTCTCTCTAGAGTTGAGACATCATATAAGTCGAAAATGACTAAGCTCTCACTGTTTAGGAATAGGGGTCGGACAATGGGGTAACATACCTCGAGACCGGAAAATATTAAAGCTTGTGGATCAGATGAAATGTCATTTGGAGCAAGAAACTTTGTTCCACTTATCTTATTTGTAGCAAGAAACTTTATTCAACTTTTTCTAAACTATTGGTAATTATCTTGTTAAATTGCTCCAATTAACAGGGATGTAAACTATAAGTTCTCATAGAAGAATTGTGGATCAGATGAAATGTCATTTTTAGCCTATCGGGCAAGTAGCAAGAAATTTTGTTCAACTTTTTCTAAACTATTGGTTAGCAGGCTTGCCTAACCCGAGGTGCAACAATTCTTGGCCTCCTAGCCTATCCACGTGCACTGCCATGTAATCTCAAATGAATACCGTTGATTCTTGAATACTGCCATGTAATCTCAAATGAATACCGTTGATTCTTGAATTTCCTAGTCGGAGGGCCAGGAAAATTAGAAAAATTCTCAAATTTTTGAGCTCAATGCCGCCATAGCCTACTCTGGAGTAGCCCGTTTGCCCTTCCATAGGTTGCTTCTTAGCCTTTGCTTCGCATTGGGATTCCTCTATAAAACTTTATCCTTTTGGGTCTTTGTTTCCAGCTTGTCTGTTTGTTCTTGAGAGAACAAGTTCGGCACTGGCTTATTCCATCTGGGTGTGTTTTTCTGTCTGTTTTGATGGGAACTTAGCATGTAGAGTAACAAAGGCTTTCCAAATATTTATCTAAGCTTTGGTTTCGTTTTGGTGTAAAGACCTGCAATAGAGGCTTTAAAATGCCGACACAAACTTCGGCCTTCAAAACTGAAACTTCGGCCTTGCCTTGAATATAGTTTGTTTCCATTTTCCCATGAGCTACAACAACCAACACTTATCAAGTCCCTTCAATAGCCCAGATTCATCACAACACAAGAGTTATCGGTAGCCAGAGCCCTTGGTAAGACCTTTGATGATCTGTCATTTCTTTTGTAATTAGAGCACAAAATGATTTTGGCTCAATTATGCCGATGGTACTGATGCAAACATGATACCGTGCTTAAGCCAGTCTAGATACACATACTACGATCAAATATCTTCACTACATTTTGAAAAGATGAATATGCATCATTTCTTTAGCTGCAAAGACCCTTCCTTGTCCACACTAAATTTTATATGCACCATTTGTACAGCATCCAACAAATTAAGGCAAATTCTGTGACATATTTCGTCAAGCACCTTGGTGAGTTTGTCAGCTCATTTGTTAAAGGCAAATCTGGTGAATGCCTCAGCCCTGGTTTTGTGTTTGGCCTTACCTGTTCCAAAATTGCAGAAAGAACGCAGCTAGATGCAAAGCAAGTAAATGCTTCACTCTTTTGCCTCTTTATAAATTTATATTGAAAACTGCACGATGAAAGCACAATTGGAAATCTATGCATGCATGCTCATATATTTGAGCTTGCTTTCATGATAATAATGCCAACGCTTGATGCCACATATAATTTCATCTCCAAATGCTTTGCAATATGCTCCTGATGACATTTTTAGGCTGTTAATCTGGAACTGTTGTATTTTGGCCAACTCAGTATACTTGAAGCGTGAGATTCATTGTAGCTCGAATTAAATGCCTTGACAAAAAGAGATATTTGATAACAAGTTCAAGAGTCATGAGACTTCAATAGTCCTCTGCAGACCAAAAAAAAGTTCATGTTACCAATTCTTCTAACTGCATATTCTTCCTATTTGCACATGGACTCCATCCTCTAGCACAAGCTCACGACTGAAGAGATGTTTTCTCAGAAAAGAAGCATGGACAAATAGGACAAATGTTTGAGGATGAATTATGCTTCCCCTTGATAATATTCGACGAAAATGAACTGGACTACTATACAACAATCTCAGAATTTCATGGACTATAATGCAGTACCTACATTTGAGAAGATCTTCATTGCCATTTACAGCAACGGTTTGCCAAGATTGTTTCTTCAAGAGTTGAACAAACTTTTTTCTATAAGTTTCAAAGTTATTCATGCTTAGTCCGTATGATCTTTGGAAGATGTATATCTTAGACCTATATCGTGATCAGTTGGATTTATAAAGTAAGTTTTTTTATAATGGGGATGCGATTTTTTTTTTTTTTAAATCTCTCAGCATTCTCGTTCAGTGGCAACTCAAGACACTATAGTTTTCATTGAAAAAGTTGTTAGCCTCATGCAAGATGCATCATCGTTGTTGACAAGACGGTCTCCATAGCCAATACTTTTCAAGACACCAATAATTACACTGATACCCATTACAAGTATCAAAGAATCGGGGAGATGCTACATGGCAAGTTTGTCCCAGTGAAAAAACTCAATGCTCTTTCCGATACAAAAGGAAGGAGGAGTATTGGTGACAAGAGTAAAGAGTATGGCACAATGATCTGACGATCCCAAAGGCCATAAACATTCTTTTAGATTCAAAAACAATTACGAAATCTGCAATTTATTAGAGGTTAAATCTCAAAAGAAATATGGCACTCAAGAGAATGTGCCTTTAAGTATTTGTGTTCATCCAAAGACACAACGATGGTGGATAGCAGCTGGTATAAATACTATTGCAGCATGGTATGAGTCTGGTCATCTCCTATCATGGGAAGCATTCAGAACAAAGTTCTTGTTGTATAGATGGGATAGAGTAATTTGGGCTCGTATTGCTGTATCGTTGCCACAGAATTCCGGCCCGCAAGTTGAAGTAGTGGTATGGGGTTGCCACCAGGGTATCAAGCCAGAGCGTTTTGTTTCTTCTGTTTATAAATTGCTTATGCAGAATGAAATCTTGCCTCCCTCTAATAGATGGCATCTTCAGGTCCCACAGCCACAGTGGAAAAGTATCTGGTCATGGGTGTGGGATAAGTTACTTCACCCAAAGGTGGTAGTTTTGTGGTGGCAGCTAATTCATAGATGTCTCAGAGTTAACATGCTAGTCCATAAATTCGATGACCGAATTTCAGAGTTCTGTCCTTTATGTAAACAGAGGGTTGAGACTATTGAGCATTGCTTTTTCCTGTGTGAGCGGGGGTCCAATTGGCTTGGTCTTGGTTGTTTTCTTTGTTTGGCACCTCTCTATCAAGCCAGCATATTTTTCTTGGTTGTTTTCTTTGTTTGGCACCTCTCTATCAAGCCAGCATATTTTTCTTGTTGTTTACCCTGATGCATGGCCCAAACAGCAGAAACGAGCTTTTCATCTGGCTTGTGGTTGGATTTTGTGGTCGATATGGAAGAGAAGGAGACTGTATATCTTTAAGG
>JAANSK020251129.1:0-13244 GCA_011763485.2 Isoetes engelmannii
TTATTATTATTATTCTTATTATTATTATTATTATTATTATTATTATTATTATTATTATTTTGCTGAAAATTTTGCATTGCCCTTTTGAGCTGTTCATTTTGGGGATAAGTTGTAGCTAATGCAGCCCAAGATACTATATTTGGATTAAGCATTTGGTAACATGCTGCAAGGATAGTTGTCTATGAGACTACATTTGGGCAAGGCATATGTTGGAAAACAGCCAGAGCCTCATCTAATTTCCAAAGCAACAAATTAGGTTAAAGACATAATTTTGTGATCAGATATATTTGTCTGATGCAACGAACTAGACCTGCAAACAGTAGAAAAAAAAGGGAGCTAAGAGATAAAGGCAACATAAAGAAGCTTCTCAGAGCATACCTTCAGCCAAGAGCTCGCTCAGAGTCCACCCCAGACTTTTTTCTCATATATGGCTCAAGCCGCAAGGCCGTTCCTGTATACATGAATTTTAGTAATTCAATAGATTAACATTTATCACCACCAATTTTTTTCCCTCAATAAACTCGTAATAGGTGGAGCACGTATAATTTCAAGTCAATTTCAGTTCATTGTTTGGACTAGAAGAGCCAACATAGTGGCACATGTCTGAGTCAAAAAACCAGGAACAATATGGATATTACGTCAAAGCATGCTTTGACATTGAACAAGTGCAATGATTCTTCTAGTGCATGCACTATGAATCTACTTTATTTTTTACATTGTCACTATAGTTGAAATTACTTTGACCACTTCAATGAAAATGACTTTGACCAATGACTGTCCATACATAACGCACAAGTTACGGAAGTCCCTGAAGGTAAAACTAGAATCTGTAGGTTGCAGGCACAAAAAAAGCAGTCAACTATGATGTGGAAATAAGGATGTAGAATTAGCAGAAAAGGTTCTATGGGATGCCATCAGTATTAAGAGTCTAGGCTTAAAGCAAAAAGCATATTCAATAGGTACTAGGCACAATGTCCTCATATCTCCTTTGAAAAGAAAATGTTCGCACAATTTTGCAGCTATAATGCCAGGGCTATAACATCTTTTATGCCCCTGATGCACATGCTGATTGCATCATTAACCAAAATGACTGGATGAGATTGATCTTGATAGATCAGTTCAAATCTTGTTGTTTGATCATAACGTAGATTCATCCTTGCAAAGATTGCATATAGAAAGCCATGCATTCTGAGAAGTTTTTATTTAGTTTCATCCTATGTATTTCTCATATGGCAAATTGGAATCCAAAAACGAATCCAAATTCTGTACTTCTATGATAAACTGAAATGAGCATAAATACATAGATATGCGTAAAGATTGTGAAAAGTTGAGCATATTACAACTATGAAATGCACAATCACTAATAAAAAACAACAATAACAAAGGAAGCGCAAATCCAATGCATCAGAATTGAGAAGCTTCACAAATTGCAACAGTTACAATGCCTAAAGATCACAATGCAGGATTAAAAAAAGTCTTAGTGCCTCTACTTCAGGGGCTAATTCACAACAGACTTCAAAACCACAAAAACCACAACAGAAACTCCCCTGCATCAGGTCTGAAAGCCCCAGCATAAGAAACTACAGTAGAAGTTGTATAGCCACAGAAACGTACCTAAACCTCTCTTTCATAAACCATACCCATAAGAAGATGCTGACCAAAGTCTTTGCTCGCCCTAATTTAATTTCTTCCATGACATTAATATTGAAAATCCCATTTGAGCAAGGGATCATCTGTATACCTTTGGGCGATGCCGGAATGGATGTAGCAGACCGAATTTGTAGTAAACCCCATCTTGGATCCAGCTGCTCTGAGATGCAATGACCCCTGCCAGGCAAAATGAAAAGAAAAAACACGAATTTATTAATTTGAGAAACGTACAATCTTCTTTTGCTCCAAATAGCTTGTTAGAGACGTATAGAGGGTAGTTTGTAAATGGTCGTGCTACGGGAGAAACAAAAAAAGCCTTCCAGCAACTCAACTGACCGCAAAATAAAATGCTACGCTTCCAATGAACCGCATCTTCGCATAAATACTGCCAGTTCTAGATAGTACTGAAGTATTATCTATGTCTTGATCAGGGTTTCCCTTAAGGGGCGAATATTCGCAATTATGCTATATTTAAATGTTTTTCAGACCATTGCTATGAATGCTAGGTAGGTTCAGTATTTAAGTAATTTTTTTTTTAGCCAAGGTTTCGACGGTAGTTTCTCCCGCCCAACTCCGGCTCGCCTAGGCCACGATGGCAGTGGCTAGCTATACGCCTAGATCTCTATTGCAGGTTTAGAGATCTTAGGTTGATTCGCCTGTTACCAGTTCTAGGAATCATTGTACATATCATTTGCCTTATCAAACAGTCTGGTAGACAATGGGCATAGGTACGAATTCTCAGCTTAATTTTGCCCTAATTTTATTGCTTTTGTATGCACGCATATTTCTTAGAATCATAAAAGATGGAATGCCTTCCCTTCTGCAGATTTCACGTGGTACTAGAGAAGCATCTCTTCTGGAACTTAGCAGTTGAACAACATTATCAGGTCTAATCAATAGCAGTAGAATCGTGACAAAGAGGTACATGCTTTCAAATTTCAAATGGTTTTTTTGTGTTTTTTTAAGACTTCCTAGATTGTTAGCAATAGCATGCCTTTCAGTGATTTCTTTTTATTCTGCTAGAATACATTTGATGATTTCGTTGTTGCCTGTTATACTATGCTATAAGCACATAATCTTTATATGGCAAAAAATCACTCACAATTCCACATATGTTGGCATATTCAAGATAATGTGCACTTGTTCCATATAGGTTGGCTTATTGATTGTGTTTAATTATATAGCTGTGCAGAACAAATTAAATCATCAAGATCCGCGATCAGTACATTTCTTAGACAGCTCAAGAAAGCTAGCAAATAATCTTTTGGTGAAATAAACAAAGAGCATTATTATGAAATGTGATGGTCGTGCTAATAATTATTGGAGAAGGCAGACCTTAGTTTGGCATTTCATTTATTTTACGCATAGACAATGCATTTGGATACCATTGACATTGCCTTTTTTTATTATCATGGATTAGGAATTGAACTCATGCATTCCTCAATAATAAAAAAATGCTCCAGATTTTGGAAAGGCTAAAAAGATTATTTGATAAAAACAAGTGCTTTTGATGTGAATGATTCTTCAGACTCTCATGCGTTAAGCAATGTGAACATGCAGTTAATCTATAACAAAAGTTCTTGATAAGGCATCAAGAGATATCACAACTACCGGTTTATATACTGGTTATATCATCCGTTTCTTTTCTGCAAGCATGTGGCATACAAAGGCTCTTTCAGATGGTAAGTGCAAGGAACGTCTTTGATAATATTCATAGGACTAGTTTTTCTTGGACCATAATTGTTTCTGGTTATGCTGGGCAGAAATGATTGAGGAGGCACTTCAACTCCCTTCAACTATTTTAGTTAGCACATGCCCAAACGAGATGTCATAACATGGATTAAATGTTTTCAGGTTATTCTAAGGCAGGGTTGTTATAAGAAGCAGACAAAGTTTTTCATAACATGCCAGAAAGAAAAATCATTTCTTGGAATACCATGCTTTGAGGTTATATCCAAAACAGTAAGCTCAATAAGGCCATCATATTTTTTAGCATCATGCCACATGATGGGGTGTCTTGACGTATACTGATTTCTGGTTATGCCTATTGTGGCCACATCCACGAGGCCTGTCAAATATTCAGATTCATATCGGAATGTGATTGTCGCTTCGTATGGGCAACATGAAATACTAGACCAGACTGCTACCTTTTTTCTATCAAATGAAATTGCACATATGTGCAAGAAAGGTTGATCTAGCACATACATAAATTGGGACAGTTGTTGCGGTCATGAATGCACTGATTAATAACAAGTATTCTAAGTTGTAGCTGTAGAAGAAGCATGTGAAATATTTACCAAAAATGCTTGAGCATAACCTTGGTAATTTCTTAGACTACCATGATCGCAGCATGCATGTGGCCACATCAAGTAGGCACTTAAAATGTTTCAGCAAATGATGTTGAAAGGTGTAATGCTCAACAACATCTCTTGTTAGCATTCTCTTTGCACGCAAATATGCGGGTATGGGAAGTGACTATTACCACGTCTTTGTGTCCATGAGCACTGATAATGTCATGGTGCCAGTGTTGGAACATTCTTTGATTAACAATACGCAGGATTTGAAAACATCAGTTTTAACATGCAGCAAATGGTGAGTGCATGATTATCTAGATCAGATAAGTGGAGGTGGATGTACATCACAAAGATAATCAAGTCTTCTTGACAAGTGTGTTGTGTGAAAGCTAGACTTGAAGATCAAATTTTTGCTTATAAAAATAGCACTGGTCACTTGGGCTTTGTGTATGTTTTGGCTGGGCTATATATATTAACTCTTCTCGAAACATATAAAAAAATGTAGAGTGCACATCATCGAAAGTGTGTTTGCTATAAGGAATAAAAGCACATCATCAAGGAATAGTTTGTTGTGAAAATGGGTAGTTGTAAGCACTATATTACTTTACTATGTACTTCAATGTTGTTTGGGTACTATGTCATACTCTCCGTGAATGCAAAAATTCGCCACCTTAACTAACTTCTAAATTCTGAAATTCCCCTCGTGTACTAAACTTATACACATAAAAAAATTTCTTAAGGGAAACCCTGGTCTTGATGTACGCGATAGAAGTTCGGTAGGATCGCAGTTGCGGCTATGTTGACCATGGGCTATGTTGCGGAAATGCTGCAAAACATGGACAAGCGGGCTCGTAATCTACGGATTACACTACACATAAAGCTCAGAAGAAACACCTTCGCGTTGAAGCAAAGATGTGAGAGTATCTTATTATACACATCGCTATTCTGTATCGTAGAGATAGTTGCATCCAACCGATTATTTACATGTGAAGGAACACTTACATGAATTAAAAACAATACAATTATCTAGAAGTGACATGAAAAGAATAACCAATAAAGCTATGGGTAATCGCAATGGCGATTGAGATAAGGTCACATGTTTCATCATGCCTTCGACATAGTTATCTACCTCGAACGCATCTATCACATCGTCTACGTTATAGATTATTACCATTTTCTTGATTAATTCAATGTCCGGGACTGTTCCCGATGCTTCACCCATCATTTCCTGTTCCTCTCCCATATCTGCCTCATCTTTGTTGTCATCTTCTATTTCTGGTTCACCTCTTGCTAGCTTTTCTAGAAACATGATTTTTTTTTTTTTAAGAAACCTTGTTTTTCTTTCATCGTATTCCAGAGACACGCGCTTTTTCTCCGGGATCAAAGCAACCCTAGAAAATGTAACACATGAAAAGAAGTCGAGCATGCAACCATCATACAAGCATGCAACCATCATACGATAGAAGCTGCTGCACAATGAAGTTAGCATAAAACGTTTTCAGCTGTGATGAAAAGATTAAATCGCCATCCAATGATATTTCATTCTGGATGCGAACATGGTCCTTCGTTGGCAATTCAGTCCTCTGTGCTGGATGATCTGGCAAAGAGAAGTGCAAACCTAATCTTTTCTGTTTAGGCAGAAGTGCTGGTGTTGCTATATGTGTTTTTTGTTCTCGAACCCAAGATCCTCATAGGTGCCAATATAAATGCAACCACCCCCATCAATTTGGGATTGGTTATAGAAGCAGTTTGCCATGTGGCCAGGAAGAAGCAACATTAGCAGGTGAAATATTTTGGTCGTGGTCATTGCCATGATCTTTCCATACAAGTCTAGAAACTGAGATATCGTCCAATATCTCTTGAAACCTCACATGTCGACACAGATCAGCTACGCTCGAGAACAGTGGTAACTGCATTACCATTGTACAGATTTGGACCCTGTTTCTCTGTTGTTAACGCAATTTCTCATCTTTGGGCAGTAGAATCTCATGAATAGAGGCTAGCATAGTGGAGAGCAAAGTATATCCAGAACAGTTATTTTGTTGACATTATGTTCAATGTAGGCTATATCCATGCCGAGAATCCTGAGAAGGCGCTGCTCTGTAAAATCAGGATATGTTGTGAGCAGGTCCTGGAAGCTGAGATACTGCACTTCTGTGTTACTATTGACATGGTGGAGGACCTCTCTCTCCATCAGAGTCAACGTCCTCAAATCTGTTGCCCGCTGCTTATAGTCAAACTGGTCTGTGTAATCTGTATTGGTCTTCAAGTAAGATATGCCAGCAAGTATCTCATCCATCAAACGACCGAGCTCAACGGATGACCTGCCCTAAGAAAATGAAGAAAGGTCTGTCTTTCAAGGACATTCCCTTGGTCGTCGCGTAACTCTTTCTTAACCCACTTCCCAACAACTTCCAAGACATTGGCCCAATGACGTTTTCATTTGCGGCAGGAAGATTAAATCGCCATCCATCGACATCCAACGGTATTTCATTGTGGATGTGAACATTGTCCTTCTGTGCTTCTTATCTTTCTTGTCAACCTCCCCATCATCGGTTGGGTCCTTGGTTGGCAATAAAGTCATCTGTGCTAGGTATCTGGCAAAGAGAACCGCAAATCCAATCTTTCATGTTTAGGTAGAACCTTGGCCTCACTCCTATTGATAGGATGGCAGTGACAAAGTACTGGTATTGCTTTACGCATTTTCTGTTCTCGAACCCAGGATCTTCGTAGGTACCAATATAAATGCAACCACCCCCATCAATTGGCATTGGCTATAGAGGCAGTTTGTCAAGTGGCCAGGAAGAAGTAACATCACCATGTGAAATATTTTAGCCATGGTCATTGCCGTGATCCTTTCATACAAGCCCATGAACTGAGATACCATCCAATTTGTCTTGAAACCTCGCATGTCGCCACAGATTAGCTGAGGATGCTCGATAATAGTGGTAACTAGAGTACCAGCATTTGTATAGATTTGGACCATGCTTCTCTGCTGTTGACTCAATTTGTCATCTTCAGGCACTATAATCTAGGTAACACAGACTAGCATAGCGGATGGAATAGTACCCATAACAATTGTTTTGTTTATATTCTATTTAATGTAGGCAGTATCCATGTCGGCAATCTCGAGAAGGCATTGCTCTGTAAAAGCAGGACATGCCACGAGCAGGTCCTGGAAGCTGAGATATTGCATTTCTGTGTTACAATGACATGGTGGCGGACCTCTCTCTCCATCAAACTGCTTACAGTCAAACCAGACTGTGTAATCTGTATTGGTATTCAAGTAAGATATGCCAACAAGTATCTCATCTATCAATCGACCTCAACAGGTGACATG
This sequence comes from Isoetes engelmannii, assembly GCA_011763485.2. Taxonomy (NCBI): domain Eukaryota; kingdom Viridiplantae; phylum Streptophyta; class Lycopodiopsida; order Isoetales; family Isoetaceae; genus Isoetes; species Isoetes engelmannii. The sequence continues at coordinate 7,285 of JAANSK020251129.1, forward strand.
CCCCTAAGGAAACGAAGAAAAGTCTTGTTAAATAATCTTTGATGGGTCTTTTAGGAACATTGCCTTGGTCGTCGCGTAACACTTTCTTAACCCACTTCCAGCACCTTAGCCCAGGTGGGTTTAGGGAGGAATATCCACTACTTCTTATCTTTCAGTTCTTTGACTTTCAGCGTGGCTGTTGCCACCTCATGAAATTCCCGTCATGATATAAAAGGGTTAGCATGATCGCCATAGCGATCCTGCTGAATGAAATATGGCAAAACAATTTTAATAGTTGCTCCAGGCGATCGCTATAGCGATCCTCGAGAGCAATCAAGTCTATAAAATTAAAACTGGTCTAACCAGCCAGTTTTCAAATTTGCCTTGTATTGGCGAACCAAATGTTTTATGGCGATTTTTTAGTTGCTGAAGTTTCTCGATGAGAGGGGGATGAGAGGCTCCTTGTCCACTGTGTTGGCAATGATTTCATTGCACTCGATGGACAGGCGCCGTGTTATTTAAGTTTCCATTTAGAATTCTTGCCCTTCTTCTTCCATATACCCTGGCATCAGCCTTTTGTTCATGCGACCCAATCATGCTACAAAGGACCTGAGCGGAAAAAATGGATGGTTCCCAGGTACAATGTAATATTTTCTATCCTGGAGTTCAGCATGATGGCTCCAAGTTATTATCAAGCCCGTGGTAGGATCAAACGGAACAAGATCAGTCGGTGTCAGAACGTCGTGGGCACTCTCCTTGAAAGATTTCGTCAATGTCATTACATGCTCGTTAGCCCTGGTCCTGTGCGTCTTGTAGAGCGGAGTAAAAAGGCAATCATATATGCTAACATCTATGAACCATGATACACACATTGGATAGTAACTTTTATACTGCTCCAGTTTTAAAGTTGTCGTATCTGCCACCCTGTTTTCATTGGCCACTTGAACTCCAGCTCCTCTGGCAACATTGGGATTGGTGTGGGTGGGACATAGGCAACAGCTTGCAATTCACTTTCTGGGTCCTTGAGCTTGGGCCTGATTGGCCCGATGACCCTGAACTTGATGCCTGATGTGGTCTCCATGGGCGTAGATGCCGAGATGGAGTCATCGCGTCTCCTTTTCCTTGAAATTTTGCTGGTCTCATCACTTTCTTTCAATATCGGTTTCAATCCAAAACTGGACGAGTTGCCCTTAGTAGGTTCAGAGGACTTACCTTTCGAACTCTTAGCCAAGTGTTCAGGAGACTTGCGCTTGAGAGATTCATGTGACACAGCCCTTGATGATGGGCTCACCCTTGGAGCAGACACGTCCTTCGTGCTAACGCTGTATTCTCCATTCCTCACGAAGATTTTACTATTTATCTCCTTGCACCTTGCAGCTTGCCATGAGCTGTCCATTGTGGTGGGCATCTTGTCATCCTTGAAAGCCTTTATGGCGCAGCTAGATGGTTTCTTGTAATTAATCATGTACTTTTTGCATGTCCATACTGCATTTCAGACCAGCAGCCTCCAATGATTCATAAGATGGCAGTGGCAAGTCGTAACCCTTTGCACTATTATCCTTTTCCCCGCTTTGGACTTACGTGAACTTGCCATCATCATATAAGGGTCATAATGTACCCACTGCATGACGTATTGCAAGAATTGGTGCCCGAAGACGTCTTCAACTAAACACATGATAGCGTCGTCGACTTTACTAGTCAAACTGTTCCACATAGATATTATTATTCCTATCTGCTGACCAATCCTATTCTTCCCTGGAATTGTCCTGAACAGACATAGGTTCTTTCGCTTGTCCCCTTCTTTTTGGGGTGCAACTTGTGCTATTTCCATACACCACCTCCTTTCAGGCCCGGAGGTGATAATTTTGTGCGGCTGGACGCACTCGCGAAGTCCTTGAAATAGCTCGGGCTTTGCAAATATTAAAAAAAAAAATGCAGAAGAAGATGGGCATTAAAGGCTTCGAGTGTTCACGTGCGCGAATCTTTGAAGCAATAAAAAAAATCTTACATGACATTCCAAAAAATCAATAAACAAAACACCGTGATTCACTAAGCTGTATTTTTCAAGAGAAACAATACTAGAGCACCCGGGATTCTTGTTACATACAGGTGCATTGTAACACTACTTCGAACCTAAGAGGCACCCAAAATTCAACCCCCGGTGCTGCCCAAGCTTCTCCATCGATTGCAGCAGCAAGGCGTAACTATGGTACGCACAATATGCGTACGATAATTACGTCTTACTACTACAATGGACGGAGAAGCTTGAGCAGCACCAGGGGTTGAATCCTGAAGAATTGTTCATGTTCAAAGTTGTACTATATTGCATCTAGAAACTTCCACCCTTCGAGGGAACAAGATGTCCAGTGCCTCAAATCTGGCGTCTCTTTATGCAATGGAGCTTAACAAATAATCAAGCGGCACTGACACTGAGAGACAGCTAGACAGAGGCATTGGACAGCCCACTCCTAAGCGAGGGAACAAGAATCTCGGATGCCCTCTATTGTGATCCCTGAGAAAATGCAGCCTAGCAAGACACCATGCTAATCCCCTGCACGGAGAACAGATGGACACAGCAATGCAGCAACTAATACGCTGCCAACTTTCACGAGTGCGATCATTGGGCGCGCGAGGAAACTAATAGTATGAAAAATGCAAGGAAATCCCCAAGGTGGCCAAAGTAGATAAATGAAACAAGCATAATAAGATGGATATTTACGGCTTCTAGGGAAGTAGATAAATGGAATAAGAATAAGATGGATATTAAAGGCTTTAAGGGATCGCGAGCTCAAATCTTCGAAGCATCGAAAAGGAAAATGGTACATGTCAAGCAAAAACCAACAATAAATGAAAGACCGGGATTCAGTAAGCTGCATTTTCCAAGGGAAACAATACTAGGACACCCGATATTCTTATTACATCCAGGTGCAATGTTCCACTACTTCAAGCTTGAGAAGGTCCCCAAATTTTAACAACCTTTGTTGCTCGGGTTATTCCGTCTGCTGCAGCATTAAGGTTAACTATGGTATGCAATATATGCGTACCAATTGCGTACCATAATTACGTCTTATTAGGGCAATGGACGAGAAGCATGAGCAACATTGGAGGTTAAATTCTGAGGACCTGCCCATGTTTGAAGCTGTACCATATTGCATCTAGAGACTTCCACGCCCTAGAGGGACCAGGATCTCCAGTGCCTCAAATCTGACGTCTCTTTGTGCAATGGAGCTCAACAAATAATCAGGCGACATTGACACACAGAGACGGCTAGACAGAGGCATTGGACATCCCACTCGTACTAAAAGAGGTAAAAAGAATCCCTAGTATCCTCTATTGTGATCTCTGAGAAAATGCAACCTAGCAAAACACCATGCGAATCCCCTTTGAAAACAGATGAACACAGCAATGCAACAAGTCATACGATGCCATCGCGAGTGCGAACATTGGGGTGCGAGGAAACAACTAGGACGGCCTTTTGCATTTCTTGCGATCGTTATATTTTCACAAATCATGTTACATCCTTCAGAAACTAGATAAGATTTTCGTAATTTCCATGCACCTTATACGAAGTCCTTTCTAGTAAGTAGTACATTGTAAGGCTTTTAAGCAAAAAATGAGCCTCCTTCACGACATTCTGGTGGTCAAGAACATAAATGCCATCAAAATGCTAAATAGCTGCGGCATCTCCAATTGCAATCTATCGACATGATTATAAAACAGATCAGAAAGCTAGGCCTTCATTTTCGACCTGTGAGTTGGACCCTTATGTTCATCCGATATGCGCCGGATGTTTTCTGCCACTCGACTTCGAACCAAATCAAGCATCTCCTTCATACCTTCTTCGAGAAGCTTCGTAGACGGCGGAGAGGATGTTGGCTGCACTGGGGATGTTGGTTGTGCGGCAGCACCAGCTATATCAAACCCTAGACCCAACACCTTTATACCTTCTTCAAGAGCCTTTATAGGCTCAGGAGTAGTTCTTGGTGGCCTTGCCGATGTATTTGTAGCAGCAATCTCAGCCTGTTTACCTATATAAGATGTAAGAGCAGTTTATTTATAGGAACCTACCATCTATCTTCTGCTACAATACGCAGTCAAGCGTGATCGTCGTGGCGATCCTTTTGAACGTGATGAACATGAATTTTGAAAAATTACTGTGATAATGAATTTCAAAAATGACTAGTAACGGGTGGGCATAAAGACGGTTCTAATGTAGGATTTAAAGTTAGTTCCGTGCATTTGTAGATGATGTTGCATCTTGTTGCATTTGGACAATTAGTTATTCTTCTTCTAGATGTGGTATATGGGTTTTCTATAATTTCACTTTGAGTTGTGAAAATATTGGAATAAAATTATATGTCTAACCTTACAAATGAAAGGAGGTGCATTAACTTTGGAGTAGTCCCATTGTTCTGTATTGCCCTGTTTTTGTGTTGGACATGATACTAAAAGAGGGACATTAATGTATGTTTCGTGTTGACTTGGTCTGGAATTGCACATATGCAATGTGGAAATTGTACTTGCGTTAGAGGTCCATCCCTCTCAATTATTTGATGAATATATGGAGCAAACATAATGTAGGATTTACTACCGGTTGTGAGGCCCCTCCCTCCATAAAGGCCCTTGCCTTCATTGCACATAATAACCATAACCATAGTAACAACTACACTCCTATTTGGTTGCATGCCTTCACATACAAAATAGAAACAATGTAAATAAGAGTTTATGTTGCTATCAGACTGACTAAAACGTTTAGTAAGAAGGGTGATGTTAACAGATTTTATTACTAGGTCATGCCCTTTGGCCTACAGCTTCTCCTCGTCAGGTGCTTCTTTAGGTAATTATTTTACTTCTTAGGTATTTTATTGACTTATACAGAAGACATCATTGCTGCTATAAGAAGACATCATTGCTGCTAGGCCTTCAGGGTGACTTGTAGGTGTTCGAATTATGGTTCATTAGAATTTAAAGTTGTTTAGGTGGATGATGTTGCAAATGTGTACCAATGTTAATATTCCATGTTTGTCCCTTTGGGAGCTAGTTATTTTTGTATCATGAGTTTTATGTGGAAGTTCCATAATTAGTCACTTCATGAGGAGTTGTGTAAAAGTAAGTTTATTTGTAGGGAATATGTAGATGTTATTTGGCCTCAAAAAATACCCAAATGAACTACACAAGAAGACTTGTGAATGTAATTACCTAAAGTTGAAGCTAAAAGTCTTGAGCGTAATCTATGATGTTTCACAATCAACTTGTAATAGGGATGCTGTGGAATCACAAAGGAAGTTAACATCAATATATATTGGGGGCTTGTTGGTGCAGGCATACTATAAAGCTAAAGCAAGGTAAAAAAAATACAATCATTTATCACATACAAACCATTATATTTTTCATGATATTCAAGAAGCATTAAGATTACATGATTGGTTGCTTGTAAAAGTTTTAAATGATCGTAAGCTTGTAATGTTCAAATTGGTCAATGCATTAAGTCATGTAATTTAATGCATGTGCAAGCATTATTTTTTTCAAATTCAAAAATGCGTAAATGAGATGAGACTTGGAACACCCTAAACAACCCAAGGTTTTTATATGAACACCCATTCAAGCCATGCAAGTAGACTGTAGGAGAATAAATGCTAGAGCCACAACAATCTAAAGCCCCTAAACAACCCAAACTTTTATGAATTAGCCACAACAATCTGAAGCCATCTTGGATTTGGCCCTGCATAGCAAGGTGTTGGTTTCCAAGTTCGTGTGGAGCATTTTGCAAGATGGAGCATCCTCGCCTGGTGCGGCTTTGCTGCTGCAGTCCCTTCAACACTGTGTAGCGTTCGAGAAGCCTACTGTTCCTGTGGAGTTGCCATGGGCGCTGCTGTATGGCCTCAAACCGTTCCCGCACGCTTTCCCCTTCCTCACGGGGGTGTTGCGGGCGTGGGAGCATGTGCGGGTGTTGTTTCAGTTGGACCAGGCCGTGGTGTATC
>JAANSK020251140.1:0-13243 GCA_011763485.2 Isoetes engelmannii
GTGCCTGCGCTGCTGTGGTTGCTTCATTCGAATTTATTTAAGGTATGCTTCCTCCTCTTCTTCCCATTTTTTGAGCAGGATCATGCCTCTGAGCAGCATCTTCCCTCTGACATAGGTTTATAAGCAGATTGGAAGCAACAAAGACATATTAGCAAATCACCATGTTATCTAAAAAAGTTTGGATGATTATCTAACCATGTTAGGAATTCATTTTTTAATCTAAGACTTAATCCCGTTTGCAGTTTCTTAAGTAGATATAGTAGAAAAATGCGTTATTTGTCAAGTCACGAAGGGATGAAAAACAGATGGTCTTCTCATGCATGTCCAGAATGGAGATCTATTCAGATTAGCACAAAACTTCTTTTGCACCGGGTTGGACAAAAGAAATGTTCGCGGCGGCCAAGGCCGCCGCGATAAATTTCTTGTAAATGTAAGTTCTATTTGCTAATTGAAACTATGCTACGCTGAAGTGTTATCTTTCTTTCACTATACAAATCTTATGCATTATTTTGCAATGTCATGGCTCTTTAAAGATGGGTAATTGGCTAGCCGAATACCGTGTTTTCTTTCTTTCCCCCCCTTTTTTTTTTGGATGTAAGGGGACTTTTAATTACTCAATAAAAGGAAGTACAATGTAAGTTGAGGAAAAGTTTCCTACAACATGTATATAAAAGGAGACAATGCTATGAACTTCGAAGAGTTTTGGGGGATGACCCCTGTACAACTGAATTGCAATGAAAACTTAAGTAACTGAGAACATATAAGTTGCACAATATCTAAGCCGATGAACCTTCTTGCCTTGGAAATTTTGTGAGGATCTGTGAGATCACCAGGAAGTGCCATAACTACCAAAATTGGTCGGATTATATACAACAGAAGTAGCAGACCACCACCTCCCAAAAAAGTATTGCATGAGAGGTATCCAAAACGCAACTCCCGAAAAGAAAAGAGCACGAATGCTTCTGCAACCTTAGATCCCATCATCCTGTAGCCATATGCAATCATCAAACATATTTCCATTGTCAAGATGGAGTAGGCTAGGGAGGTCTTGCCAGGGAATGTCATTCCAATTGTGAAGTGAGACAATCAGCCAAAGAAAGGAAAAGTTGACTTCAGCCAGAGCACTGATCCCTTCTGCCACAAAGCTTCCCAAGTGATAGTAGTGGCTATTTCTAAATGCCAAGAACTGATCAACAAACATGAATTTTCTCAACAGAATACTTCATAATTTAATTTTTGTGAGGGATAAAAAATACAGTTTATTTACTTTGAGAACAATACAAAGCCATATAACATATGACAGGGGTGCACCCATCTACGAAGTACCCCATAATTCAATGTATTTGGCTAACCGAATCTTGCAATTGACCCCTTTGATGACAGGAGCCTAGAAACGATAGGTTTCTTGTAGCAATAATGAGACTACTTGATGTGCCATTTGCCCACAAAGACAATGGTAGGCCAAAGGAAAATATGTGACTCAAATGCTTCGGGAACATTGATATATATATACATCAAATAAAAATCTTCCTAAGTATGGTGCATATGAACTAGAAGCACCTGAGATAAGACTAGTAAATGTGTGCCCGAAGCACCTGAAATAAGACTAGTAAATGTGTGCCCGGCGATGCCGCACGATATACCATAGCTCAAAAAGAATAACCTTTTTAACAATCATTCTAGAGGAGATATTTATCGGCTACCTTAAAATAAAGGACTGTATAGGCAGCAATGCTAAAAACAGAAAATATATGCATCCAGAAGAGGACAGAGGAGGCTTCTCGTTCTCCAAATCCTCGAAGAGTAGTGATGGCACCAGACAATATAGAACTAGGCATGCTATGCTGAAGCATGAGAACAAAACGGTACATGAGACCAGGCTCAGCCAAGAATCCCAATTTCTGAGCACCATAAACAATCCCAAATCCAACAACAGGCAAAATGAGCAGCCTAGTAATACAGATTCCAACTATGGTCCTCAATCCAATCTCAGAAGAAACAGGCCCTCCATATAGCATGCAACCCAGAACTAGCATAATGCATGGCACCATTGCATCACCAAGAATACCCAGAGTGTCTGTTATGAACCCTAACGGTGCATCCTGCCCGTAGATGAATCCCTTTGTTGCTGGAATTGAGCCTAAAATGATGGCCAAGATGGATGCTAAAATGGGTGGCTGCAGAATATGCTTTAGTGGTGTTTTTTCCACCACAATTCTGATTTTTCTGATCACTCTAGGCTCTGTAAACCATCCCTCTTCTGTTCTGCTGATTATATTTGAAAATGATGTAGAGAATGAAGTGGAGAATGAATTTGCAGCAAATGATGCATCTCTGAATATTTTGAACAGAAATGCCTGCCTTGTGGCTTCTGTCTGTGCATCCCTAACTGCAGGCCATTCTGCTTCTAGCAAAGGAGGCATCATGTCCTCCCTTTCTGCTTCATCTAAAGATTCTCCTTCCTCTGTAATAACCTCAAAATATTTTCTGGGTGGTTCTAGCATATGGAAGACAAATGTATACACAATTATGACTGCAACCCATTGACCAAAAGACACATATGCTACTCCATCTTGAGTGCATAGGTCTCCATCTGCCTTCCATCCATGGCAGATGGATGTGACCATAGCAAGAGGGATATTTCCACTGTTTCCTATCCCTGTTAACACTACAGTCAGCCTGAAAAATTGTGGTGGAGGCCTGCATATTAGTGCAACTATTACACCAAAGATGCAGCCTATGATGCAGCTTAATATCACATTTATTGGAATGAACCACCATTCTGCCATTTGCCTCACTGTCACAGATTTTCCAAGGTCTTCAAATATGAGACATGGAAGAAAGAGGGCAAATACCATCTTGCTCAGTATCTTGCAAGCTTCACTATTCATCACTCCGACCCGCGGGATCGCGAGAAGCGCTCCAATTACACACATTGACAGAACCTTTAGCACAGGCACAATTGCAGATCCTACCAGATTGGGATCTATTTGCCATGGCAATGAGGTTCCTTGTGTGAGCATAAAAGATTCAAACATATTGCTCATTCTAGGATACAACTCAGAGTTCTTCCTCACTGCTCAGGTTATAAGGAATTGAATACAGTTTTTATTGTCCACGGAGACCAATTGGTTTATAAAAACCAAGGCTCTCGTTTGTTGTTTGTTTGACATATGTTTAAACTAATGTTTAAACTATCATGTGAAAACTATTTAAAAAAATAACACTGTGTGTTTTTATGGATAGAATGAGATTTATATGTCATAAGCCGGCTTAAACACGATTGTATCCAATATCTAGGATGCTTAAAAGACAAAGCCTTGAAATTATCTTCTAGCATCTTCTTGATGACGACACCACACTATCCCCTCAAATGTACTTGCTTGGCCCTACCAATCCTCCAAAGTTGTGGCCTAATATGCATGCTTGAAACTATCTTTCAACTGTGCGTTTGAAAGAGCATTAACCTCTTGTTATTATTATTTTTCTCACACTTTCAAGAGGCAAGGGGGGAGGAATGTCAGTACATGTGGTCCTTTTACCTCTCTTTGTTTATATATTGTAAAGTTAAAGGTAAATCAGGGTAATTTAAGCATGAGAGAATTTTCTCTTGGTGTAAATCATTTAGAACTCCTATGATGCAAAGAGAAGATTGTGATTCAGTTTTGAAAACACTCCTGACACTGTGATTTGAACATGCTGGTTTAAATAGGACTATGTCCAATAGTTACGGTGATGGATATATAGGGCCCTTAAAATGATCTTTTAGCGTCTGTGTACCCCCTTGTCTTAGTGATGGCACACACACCTAAAGTGTATCTGCTTGGCCCTACCACTCCAAAGTTGAGGCCAGATGCATGCATGGTTCCAACTACCTTCCAATTGTGCATTTGAAAGAGCCTTAACCTCTTGTCAATATGATTTTTCTGCGAGATATAAGAGGCAAGGAGGGAGGAATATCAACAAGTGTGGTTCATATACAATGAATCAATTTATTGAGTTCTATAATAATGCGCAAGATGCTTGGTGAGCAAAACCACAAGTTCTTAAAAAACCGTTCCTTGAGACACTTTCATGCAATAAATATCTTATATAATGTGTCAAATCAAGCCACATATATTAATAGTAGTTGTCGTTTCTTAATTTGAAAACTTGGCAATAGTAGGGTATGGGTACCCCGGGGCGGAACCAACCCCTCCGTCCAATCGCCATATGGCACACCCTGCTGTCATTAACCACATGTCCACCGAACGTCCCGGGTGGCCCGCCTTGGAAGTTGGTTTCAACCAACTCCCATGCAGGTTGTCTCCCCTAAACGACGTGTAAAGACGTCTTACGTCAGGCCGATTGCCTGCTACCGTGCATCTGCGGACCATGCATGCATATGCAAGAAGCCCTGGGCATGCCAATTCGAATTGTGAATTCAATGCCGGCTGCATGAATTGGCGCCCAAAAAGCTGCACTCAATTGCCCGAAGCAATTTCAATGACCCCTGCTCCCACTATGGCTTTGATCATATCACTGATATCAGTACCTTGTTCAGACCACCCTATTCCAAAAATATCGCTCATAGGCATTCTGGAGCATGGTAGCATACATGGTTGCGACAAGGGCACGCGGAGAAAGCGATGGTAAGGAGGGTAGCAGGGCTCCAACAGCTCGTAAGCGGGTTACTGCCCCCAGGAGGAAATGGAAGGCACCACGAGGGAGTACTGGAATCCTTCCAATGCCGAGTAGTCCTCCCAAACGTGGCCAACGGATCGAGGAGCAGATGCTAGACATACTAGAAGAGGTTAGTGAATTTGGCGTTTCAGTTGTAGAAGCCTCTAGGCGTTCTGGTATACCCCAGTCTACCATACGTGACTACTTATATGGTAGGCTCACCTACTAACAAACCAATCATCCCCGGATTTTGCCAACTCTACAAGAGAAATTTAGGCATTTGGTAGGGTAGAGCAGGATATGGGAGTCACCCTGATTGATGTCAAAGAGAGGGAATCAGAGATGGCCCGAGATAGGGGAATTTTACACTGCAAGGGGTGCCTGGCAATAAGTGGTGGAGGCTATTCAAGCAAAGCCATCCACAGATTGCATTAAGGAGTGCAAAATCTCTAGATGTTACAAGGGCACGTGCCATGAATCAGAAAAACTTAGATCGTTTCTATTTTGGCCTTAGCCAGATGTTGAGTTCGAGTTCACACCCTCTAGGATCTAAAATGCAGATGAAACTGGCATTCAGGCTAGGAAGGTGAAGGGTATGAAGACCATAGGGAGAAAGGGGGCAAATAGGATAAGTGAGGTTGTTATGAACAATAGGGAGTGGGTAACAATCCTGGCATGTGTGAATGCAGAAGGGTACCGGCTCCCTAACATGTACATTTTTAAGGGAACCCACATGAGACAAGACAACATAGCAAGGTGCGAAGGGAGTGCAATTCAGGTTGTGCAAACATCAGCCTAGATGACATTTGAGCTGTTCAAGTCTTGGCTGGATCATTTTGCAGCAAGAGTGCCAGATGGTATTTCTCCACAAGAACCTCACCTTGTAATTCTGGATGGGCATGGCAGTCATGTAGAACTGGAATTCATTTTGACAGCAAAGGAGAAGGGTATTCACTTTGCATTGTTGCTTACACATACCTCTCATAGACTACAACCTTTGGATGTGTCTTGTTTTGCACCATTCAAGGCCTAATTCAAGAGGCATAGGTCTGGATACATGGTTGCCAAGGGCAGGTCTGAACCAAAAAGGGAGGACATAGTAGAGTTGATATCAAGGTCTAGTGATGCTATTCTTACACCTAATAACATCAAGGCTGGTTCCAAGGCAACAGGGATCTGGCCCTTTAACTCAGAAAATGTGAGGCCAGGTCAAGAAGCTACCAGCTTTGGGAGGGTGCCTACAGAGAGGATTGAAGAGGAGGTGGAAGAAGATGAGAGGCCAATAAAGATGATCGGGATTGGGTTGGATGTGCAGCAACTATAGGAGAATATGCCAAATCCCATTGCACATGTTGAGCAGCAACCAATGCTGCATAGTGAGCAGCGAACAGTTCCTAGTGGGCGGCCAAGGACATAGAAGCAGGGCATAAGCATGCTACAGGTGTCCATTTTTGGAACCTACCAAAGTACCTACACTAGATACTTCAGGATTGAGTACTATTTCTTTGTTCTTTTAATCAAAAGTAATTCAAAAGTTCAAATTAGTAGTCAAAAACATGTTAGTGTTCAAGATTAATGTAAAGACAATATTATTGGAGGTTAAAATGATGCATGCAATTTAACACTTATTAGTTATTGCGACGTTAAACAAGTACCCAGTACCCAGTGTTGGGTACTTTTTTAGGTAGTTTTATGCTGCCTAAATAATACTTTTTAAGGTACACTGTAGCATGCTTATGCCCAGCACATGCTGGCTCCGGTACCAATTTAGAATGCACACAAGTTGCAGACTCTTATGATTTTTTGCAGGTTCTCATACCATTAGGCCACCACTGGCAAATGTAAGGCCATCACAAGTATGTGTGAGGCAATCACAAGGATTTAGGAAAGGGAAGAGGGGTGTTGCTCTTGATCTGGGTGGAAGGGTGCACATCTCTAGTGATAGCTTCTGCCAGGCACTAACCGACGAGAAAGCTAGGAGGGCTGAGGCAGGATGGTTGAGGGATGAGCAGCTTGCACTTAGGAAGGCTGAGGTTGTAAGGAGGAAAGCTGAGAGGGAGGAAGCTGCTAAGAGATCACAGATGAATAGGGAAGAAAGGGAGAACAAGAAGAGGACAGATGCTGCATTCGAGGCTAGTAGTGCCAGGCTAAGGGATTTTATGTATCCCAGGGGTCTGCCAAGGGTTGCAACAGTTTTTGGTTACCAGAGGCCCATGACTAATGAAGTGAAGACAAGAAGGTTGCAGGGCAAGAACAGATTGAGGTTGAGGCATAGACTGAGTCCTATTAGAGGGCCAATTATAGTTAACCTCACGTCTAATATAGCAGTGCAGCAACCTGCTAGTCCAATTTCCAATGCTTTTGCACATGGTCACTCACAAGGCATTGATAATGAGGATGAGATGGAGGTTATTGTGTAGCCTGGAGGACATACATATTGATCGGGTAATGTTGGGGGTGGGCAAGAGATTAGCATAGAGGGGTGCATAGCAGTAGTTAGGCCTATCCTGAACCCAATCAGCACAATCATGTTTCCAATGAAGGTTTGGAATTTTGACAAACTTACAAGGTGCACCCCAAGCACCTGTTGCCATAGGGCAAGGCAACTCAATAAGGCTAGACACACAAGGTTGGGTGAATTATGCTGCTGCACACTCTGGGCCAGAACATGACTATGGCAGGACAGTGGACAAGGCAAGGATAATAAGGGAGATGGTTGAAATAGGGGTGGATCCAGACATTATATCTAGGGCTAAGGGCATGGATGTGGGGTTTGCTAGCACATGAAGGGCTAAGATGAACCAGGGAACACAACCAACTCCCAGATTCGAGAAGGAGCTCCATCTGAGCATAGCAGCTACCCTTTCTCATGTAAGTTTATTTTTATATTAGGGATGCATGCATGTTTTATTTTGGCAAGCATACTAACTGTTCAGCTTGCAGATGTCTGAAGATAGCGACGAGACTCAGGACAACGGAGGCAGCAATTCGTGCATTCATATGTACATAAGTTGTTTGGTTACAAATTTGTGTATTGCTCATGTATTCATACTTGTATATTGCTTAGGTATTCAGATTTGCATGTTGTTCAGGTATTCAAATGTTCAATGTTCATGCTTACTGTATTAGGCAGTATCACCAATAGTGCAACAACATTAACCAAACTTAAATCAAACCAACAAGAGAAGGCCATCGGACAAGTAATACTCCTCACACCATATCAAACATTCACAAGAAACCACCAAGTTGTGCCATAAAGGCTTTCAAGGATGACAAAATGCCTACCAGAATGGATAACTCATGGCTAGCTGCAAGGTACAAAGAGTTAAATAGATAAATCTCTTGTGAAGACTGCAGAACCTAGCGCTGGCACGAAAGAAGTGTCTCCTCCAAGAGCGAGCTCATCTTCGAGGGCTATGTCACCCGAACACATGGCTGAGAGTTTGAAGGGCAAGTCTCCTGGACACCTGGCTAAGAGTTCGAAGGGCAAGTCCTCTGAATCTACTAGGGACAACTCGACCATTACCATTTTGGAAGAAAGTGGGGAGACCAGCAAAATCTCAAGAAAAATGAAACACGATGACTCCATGTCGGTGTCTACGCCCAGGTAGACCACATCAATTACAAGGTCACTGTGCCAACCAGGCCCATTAAAAAGGTCCCAAAAAGAGAGTTGCAAAACTGTGGTCTATGTCCCAAAAAGAGAGTTGCAAAACTGTGGTCTATGTCCCACCCACACCAATCCCAGTCAGTGAGGAAATTTGAAGGGTAACCTCTAATTTTCTTACGACAGGCACTTTTTTTTTTTGCCTTTATGACAGAATATCTATCAATTTCAACCTTTCAATTGCCAGACAAAAATTTTAATTGCCAGACTCCACGCTTCAGTCACAACTTACAAGTTACAAACAAGGACTTCGCATTTTCCACGAAGAATAAACAAAACTAGTCAGGAAAGAGGGATATATAGGCTTATGCGGGTGTTGCAAGTTCTCAAGGCCATTTTGGCACTCCAAGAAGTCAATCACTCGGAAACCTTGGTGGCAATTCCAGTAACGGCAGACCCACCAGGGGTAAGAGAGGACCTTGAAAACCTGGATACTTTTGAAAAACATGAAAACCTGGCTTGGTTTCAAGAATGCCGTTTTCACACAATCAGGTCGAGCATTTTAAGCCTTGTTTGAAGGCAATGAGCAAATTTAAATAAGTAGATGTAGTTTTTGGTTTCCTGCAATGGTGAAATTTGCTGATAATCCACACATTCAGGCAGTTCTTCAAATCGTTTACTAGTTACTACAGTTATTACAGAGTACAGACAGAATACAAAACCTATTCAATAAAATATTAGGCAATGGAATGGAATGAAATGAAATAGAACATAACATACCTTTTGTTGGGCTATATATGTTCACATCTCTGACCATGATCGTGACTGCATGTTTCTTGAATCTTGGACCTCTGATGAAAAGAAAATGGAAAAAAGCGGCAAACGGGAACGGCAAATGGGGGAAATGGGCAGGCCAAAAATTTCAAAATTTTCACAAATTATAATTATTAAAGATAATTTATTAAGATAATTTTGGGATGTATTTTAATTCTTTCCTCCTACTAATCTACCTAATTCGAAGGTTTTATTGCATATATAAAATATAAAATATAAAATAATATATGTTGATATGGAAAAAATGACAGGCATCTTTACATCTATAACCCTTCAATTGACGTATATATATATTTTTTTTACCCTTCGACATGATAGGCACTATGGTATTTCTTGCCCTTCATTTGCAGGGCACCTTTTTTTTTACCCGTTTTGACGGGCAAAAAGGCCAAAAACAGGCATGAAAGCCGTCAAATTCCTTCCCTAATCCCAGTGTTGCCATCTGAGTTGCAGTTCAATCCGAGAGATGAAAAAAGGGCGGCAGATACAACAGCTTTGAAACTGGAGAAGTATAAAAGGTACTACCCAATGGGTATATCATGGTTCATAGATGTTAGCATATATGATTGCGTCCCTGCACCGCCCTACATGATGCACAGGACCAGAGATAACGAGCATGTGATGATGTTGATGGAGTCTTTTAGGGAGAGTCCCCACGACGTTATGACGCTGGCTGATCTTGTTTCGTTTGATCCTGTCACATGCTTGAAAGCAACTTGGAGCTATCATGATGAACTCCAGGGTAAAAAATATTGCATTACATCTGGGAACCATTCCATTTTGCCGCTCGAGTCCTTTGTAGCAGGCTTGGTTCTCCTGAACAGAAGGTTGCATTCTCCAGGGTACGCAAGAAGAGGGGCAAGGATTCTGAACGACAACTTGAGTAACACAGAATACCTACTTCTGTCCATCGAGTGCAATGAAATCATTGCCAACACGATGTACAAGGAGCCTCTCATTGAGAAACTTCAGCAACTGAGAAATAAGTATAAAGCACTCGGGTCGCCGATACAGGGCAAATTTGAAAATCGGCAAGTATGTTGGTAGATCACTTTTAGTTATACGGACTTGACTGCTCTTGAGGATCGCCATAGCGATCGCCCTGATCAATTATTAATAATGTTTTGCCATCTTGCATTCAGCAGCCATAGCGATCATGCTAAATTTCACGAGGTGGCAACGACCATGCGGAAGGTCAAAAATCTGAAAGATGAGAAGCAATGGATATTCCTTCCCGAACCCACCTGGGCCAAGGTGTTGGAAGTGGTTGGGAAGTGGGTTAAGAAAGAGTTACGCGACGACCAGAGCAATCTCCCTGAAGATCGACCAAAAGATTTCTTCAACAAGACCTTTCTTCGTTTTTTAGAGGCATGTCACCTATTGAGGTCGATCGGTTGATGGATGAGATACTTGATGGCATATCTTACTTGAAGACGAATACAGATTACATGGGTTGGTTTGACTATAAGCAGCGGGCATCGGATCTGAGGACGTTGACTCTGATGGAGAGAGAGGTCCTCCACCATGTCAATAGTAACACAGAAGTTCAATATCTCAGCTTCAAAGGCCTTCTCGCGGCATATCCTGCTTTTACAGCCGGCATGGATAAGCCTACATCAAACAGAATATCAATAGAACAACAGTTTTGTGTACTTTGCGCTCTGCTATGCTAGCCTCTATTAATGAGATTCTACTGCCCGAAGATGACAAAATTGCGTCAACAGTAGAGAAACAAGTTCCAAATCTGTAGAAATGTTGGTATTCCAGTTAACACTATCCTTGAGCATGCCCAGCTGATCTTTGTAGACATGAGAGGTTTCAAGACAAATTAAACGGTATCTCAATTCCTGGACTTGTATTTACGGGTCACGACAATGACCACGGCTAAAATCTTTCAATGACTGATGTTACTTCTTCCAAGCCACATGGAAAACTGCCTCCATAGCCAATCCCAAATCGATGGGGGTGGTTGTGTTTATATTGGCACCTACGATCATCCTGCATTCGAGAACAAAAAACGCGTAAAGCAACACTAGTACTTTGTCACCAACATCCTCATCAATAGAAGTGAGGTCGGGGTTCTGCCTAAACAGAAAAGATTGGATTTGCGCTTCACTTTGCCGGATCATCCAGCAGAGAAGACTGTATTGCCAAACATGGCCCCAACTGGTGAGGAGGAGGCTGACAAGAAAGAGAAGAAGCACGAGAGGACCATGTTCACAGCCATAATGAAATATTGTTGGATGTCAATGGATGGCGATTTAATCTTCCCACCGCAGTTGAAAACATGTTACGCTAATTACATTGTGCAACAACTTATACTGCATTATGGTTGCGTGCTCGACTTCTTTTCATGTGGTACATTTTATAGGGCTGCTTCGATCTAGGAGAAAAAGAGTGTGGCTCTGGAATACGATGAAAAGAAAACAAGGTTTCTTCAAAGTTTCTTCACGTATCTGGAAAAGCTAGCAAATGATGAACCAGAAACAGAGGACAGCAAAGATACGACAGATGTGGGAGAGGACCAGGAAATGACGGGTGAACCTTCGGGAACAGCCCCGGATATTGAATTAATCAAGAACACGATAATACCCGATAACTTGGACAATGTGATGGATACGTTCAATATTGATGACTATGACCAAGTCTTGGACAAGTTAAAAACAGATAACGCTAATCCCGACACGGTGGACTGTATACAAAGAGGTGTGGCAAGATTTGTGAGTTCTAACGCATAATGAAGTTGTCCATCCCTCTAACTGATTGAAATGTTGCCAGGTGTAGATGACTATGACCAAGTCTTGGACAAGTTAAGAAGAGATCACGCTAATCCCGATACGATGGACCATATACAAAGAGATATGGCAAGATTCGTGGGTTCTAACGCATAATGAAGTTGTCCGCCCCTCTAAATAGTTGAAATGTCGCCAGGTCTAGATGACTATGACCAAGTCTTGCACAAGTTAAAAAGAGATCACGCTAATCTCGATACGATGGATTGTATACAAAGAGGTATGGCAAGATTCGTGAGTTCTAATGCATAATGAAGTTGTCCATCCCTCCACCTGGATGAAATGTGGCCAGATGAACCCATTCATATCCAAACAGGGAATCTCCAGGACGACATCAATGACGACGAGCATTTCCGGACCAACTCCTAGGAATTCACGGATACTGCTGACAGAGGGCATTTCAGGCCTAACGGTGCGATACTGGTTGCTCTTGTCATGATCGCGAAGTGCAGAACGAATTCAGTGAGGTGTCACGGAGAAATCAAGAACTCTTTGTTGAATATGCTGAAGATAACGAACAACTCGAGAGGGCGGCATTGGTGGTGACTGTAAATGAGGATGAGACGCCAGATGTTGTCGTGGAATCCCCTCCATCAGATGATCATGATGAGACAAGTTGACCTAGTCCCAATCGCCATTGCGATTAATATCCCAACCGCCATTGCGATTATTCATAGTCTTATTTGTTATTCATTTCATAATACTATTGTATTATTTTTATTTCAAATAAGTGTTCACATGTAAATAACAAGGCTTTATGTGTACTATATTTACTACATTACGAGCCCGCTTGTCCATGTCTTGCCGCAACTACGATCCCTTCAATCTTATATCACGTACGCCGAAACTCAGATAATACTTCAGTATCAGTTGAAACCGTCGGTATCTATGCGAAGACGCGGTTGACTGGAAGCTTAGCATTTTATTTTGTGGTCAATTGTATTGCCTGAGTGTTTTTTTGCTTGTAAGGAGAAAGGAAGGAATGTCATAAACCATTTAAGTGCGAAAAGTTAAAACAGATAAGAACCTAAGGGATGTAATAAATCATTCATTTGCAAAATTCTGCCACAACCAGGCATTGTGCAATACTTCCCATGGCTCAAAGTAGAGAATAATAAATATAACACTGTGTTACCAAAAGAAGACACCTAAATTACCGAGCTTCCTATAGTTTAAATGGAACAGTTGGTCAAAATAAAAAATAAAGAAAAAATTAGGGGATAAAGAAGGAGAAGCATATTAGAAAAACACCGCATCGCATTGGCCATTAGCCGAGCGCTTCTAGAATTGGATCATATGGCAAGCACTAGATAGGTTTTTTTTTTTTTTTTTTTTTTTTTAATTGGAT
>JAANSK020251151.1:0-13243 GCA_011763485.2 Isoetes engelmannii
CTGTCTCATCCCGGCCTTGCCGTAATGTCTGCCATTGATCTTTTAAGGTGTCCTCATAGTCATCAGGCATGAACTCCTTTCTTAAGAGCTTCTCCAACGTTCCCATCTTTTCACAGGATACCCGTGTGCTTCCTCCTCCTTCATGACACGCGACCACCATAACACCGGTTCACCTTTTAACTGGAACTTCGCCCAATATAACTTTTTCTGCTTTGAGTGCTTGTGTTCCTTGAAAAAGTCATTCATCGTCAACCATAGTAGCAGCGTGGTTCCATCGCGCTCTCCTTTAAAGACATCCAGG
This sequence comes from Isoetes engelmannii, assembly GCA_011763485.2. NCBI lineage: Eukaryota > Viridiplantae > Streptophyta > Lycopodiopsida > Isoetales > Isoetaceae > Isoetes > Isoetes engelmannii. The sequence goes on from JAANSK020251151.1 coordinate 302, forward strand.
ACCTCCTTCGGATCCTTAGGCATCGTACCTCTTTTCTTCTTCCTATAATCACTTTCAACATCAGTAGAACCATCATCACCATCAGGCGAAACATCTTTTGGAGGAGTTGGTGGTGGCATTCTCCGGGACTCATCACTGTCCGAGGAGTTATCATGATACGAACCCTTACCTTTACTCCTAGCGCCTCCAAGCACACTGCGCTCAAGCGTGTGTACTTGAATGGTTAATTTCTGCAGCATCTGTATTAACACCGCGTTTGAATGATCAAATCCATCGACCTGGTTAGTATCGTGGCTTTTGTGTGCATCCTTCATCAAAGATTCTGGACGTGGTACTCGGTTCTCCTTGGTTGAATCCTGTGCAGCAAACTTAACTTTGTGCTTGGCTTTATTGCGAGAAGAACCAGCTTGATCGAGATCATCAAGCAACACTTGTTCTTCTCCATCGTCTCCATCATGCTCCATAACTTCAACACGTTTTGTCATCTATGCGACGTACACAAAGTGATAAAGCTCTCAGTGAAAGCACCATTGTTACGAATAGCAAGTGGAATCAGGTTAAGTCCACACAGGACTATGAAGACTGCAAGGAAAGGGGTAGGACTCACCACCCAACCTATGGCATAATTTTTCCACTTGGATGGAACGTATGTTGCAGAACATGAAAGATGAATATGAACACGATGCTGAGTTCGGGGAAATATGGTTGCTGTTGGAAGAAAGTCAAAGTCGAGTGGTTGATAATCATTACATTCGGAGGGGATATATGTTCTATAAAGATTGTCTATGTGTGACAAAGGATTTTCGTGATATTGTGTTAAGAGAATGCCACAAAGCATCAACAACAGGACACAGAGGTATATTTAATACTCTTGATGTCGTAACTAGACACTTTTATTGGAATTCAATCAAGGCGGATGTGATCACTTTTTGTGGAGAGATGTTTAACTTGCCCGAAGACAAAGGATTCACACGCAAAGACTCCAGGGTTGATCATGCCATTGCGTGTGTCTGAAAAACCTTTTCAGCATTTAACAATGGATTTTGTCTTTGTGTCGCGCAGTGTGCAAGGCAATGACCAAGTCTGGACTATTGTGGATAGGTTCAGTAAGTACGCCATCTTTATTCCTTATAAGAAGACTATAAAAGCACCAGCTGCAACACTCTTTCTTAGGGAAGTGTTTAAAAATCATGGTCTACCAGAGATCATTGTATCAGATCGAGATTCAAAGTTCTGTAGTAAGTTCTGACATGCTTTATTTAAAAGGCTTGGAACAAAGTTGCAATTTTCCACTGCTTTTTATCCTCAAACAGATGGCCAAACCGAAGTAACTCACAGAACGTTATTGTCTATGCTGCGGAGGTACGTTCATGAACATGTAGGAGAATGGAAAAATCATCTACCTATGGTGCAGTTTTCTTATAATATGGCAACACATTCTGCAACAAAGTTGGCGCCTTTTCAAACTATTCAGAGTCGGTTGCCACTAACACCAATGATCAAAGTAGCTGAAGGTGTGATGGAAGCGGACAAGGTGGTCCACGATATGGAACAGGTCTTAAACGAAGTTCGTGCATCAATAAAGGAAGCTCGAGAAAAGTTCACTGTTGCTGCGAATCGAAAAAGGTGAGAAATACAATATGAGGTAGATGATTGGGTGTTTCTGCGTATCATTAAAGAGCGACGGGCTCAGCCTGAAAAGAAGAAGCATAAGTTGTTAACAAGGAATTATGACCCATTTCGGATAATTGAGAGGATTAGTACTCATGCATATATTGAGTACTTGTGACCGTTCAAGGGAATTAACCCACAACTATTGCCTGTGGAAGCAGAACTGGTATTGGAACCGGAATTGGAGGAGGCAGATTCTGCGGGTGTTCCAGAAATGATTGTTCAACATAAAGGAAAGGGACAACGCATGCGGTATTTGGTCAAGTATGTCAATGCACCACATACAGAAGCTGAGTGGCATAAAGAAGAATATTTTCGTGAGCATTTCACTTTATTAGAAACTTACAGGGAAGTTTATATGCGATCTGAATGTGGGAGGCCTATTCTGTATGAGGCAGGTCCCTCTGGGACAATTAGGAGTTCTGACAACTGAGTTCAGTTGTCTTTTACCTTGGTGGGTTGTGACGAATAAATCCAGACATCAAGAGTAAAATAGATCTGTTTAGACAGATCAAGGGACCTGTATGGCAAGGTGATCTATGTGATCGGTCTGAGTTAAAGAGCTGTGTGCACTCAGAAGGCGCCAGTATTGAAAAATGTGCACAATTATGATATTAGGATGATAAATGCCCTAGTATGCCGTATGGATTGGGAGTCATGACCCCAATCATACGTTGCTCTAAGTTCAAGGAACTTGGGGACCTGCGTGGTCATTACAACTGAGGTAAGTTGTCTTTTACCCTGGTGGGCTGTTACAATTCTGAGGTAGAATCTGTAGCCGTTGCTTGGTGAGGCCTTTTAGGGCGCAACCATAATAGCCATAAAGGGTAGAAGAGCCATATAAGGAGGGAGACTTATATGCCAAGCACCTTTCTGAAAGGTCTTGGACGGAAAGGGAAAAAGAGAGCTAGCAGTATTAATAGAGGAGAGGGGGCGTCCAATGGGGATTATCTGGGTCTGCGATCACTCAAGCTTGGTGCGAGGGTCACCCCAAGTTGTTGCCTTCTCTCGAGGTAGCTCCTAGCTCGGTGGGGAACTGAGATTTGTTCTTAGTTCATATTTTGGATGGCGAGTCCTACCTTTTTCCTTGCAGTCTTCATAGTCCTGTGTGGACTTAACCTGATTCCACTTGCTATTCGTAACAACAGCAGCGTATGAAGTAGGAGGAAACAACGTATGGAACCTCAACATCGATTATAACTCATGCACCCATGAAAAAGATGCACAGCTGGATTTTCGGCTACTCCAGCCCAGATTTCGGCTGTCCCTTTGCAAATTTTGGCAAGATACATGGGCTCTGCAGAGTAGAAGTACAGAACAGAAGGGAAAAAACAAGTAAAGAAAAGAAGGGAAGCTGCATCCACCATGTTTACGTCCGCCTCCACCATACCATTCTCTGCCACCATATCCGTCCGCCATGCCTGCCCATGTCCAAAAAAAAACCCAACAATGCAGATAAGGAGTATGCAGGCCTTGCTTTTTCCAGCAATTGGCACAGCAAATGCAAATGCACAGGCACAGAGAGATGTTTAAGGCAGAAGCATGCTCTTCAAATCAGAACAAATTAGAATATCACACATTAGAAAAATCTAAAAGCATTGGAGTGGCGTACCGTGTAGAAGGATATGTGCAAGAAACAGCGGCCATGGCGATGGCGGATCGCCAAAGTAAAGGCATAACGCGGGGATAACTTGCAAAGAACCCCATGAACACGCTGAAACTTTCATATTTTTTCTTCACCATGGATGAAATCCAACGAAAGCAATGCCCTCCACATGCAGAAATCTCTTACATTGGCGGCAACGCGCACACTCTAAAATTGCTTCAAAATGTCCACTCTGGTCTGTGCAAACATGCCGAAAAAATATTTTGGTGTGTTACGGGGGATTTGTTTCAATTGGCCGCCAGCATTGAAATAATAGATTTGTCATTAGAATTATGATCAGGCTACATTTTGCAATAGGGCAGCGGGGGAGGAAGAAAAATAAGGTGAAAATGAGCCCTGCTTTTGCGATTCCACAAGGGCTTTAGCTGCGTTTGAAGCATGCGTTTGAAGCTGTGATTCTAGAGACGCAGGAAGATCCGGCATGCCCACATGTCCTTCAAGCATTTTCACGACGTCGCCCATTAAAGGCCGTGCACTGGGATCATCTTGTATGCAAAGCAGAGCAACTTGAAGCATAAGACGAGCTTCTCTTTTGTTGAACATTCTCTCTAATCTTGGATCTACAACTGCTTCAACCCGATCCTCTTTCATATTCAGCGCAGCCCATCTAGGCAGGTAAATTTCTTCGGTATTTTCTAATTCTGACTTAAAATGTCTTCTACCGCCCACTAACTCTAGCAGAACAACTCCATAGCTATAAGCATCGCATCTTTTTGTCACAATAGAGTGTAATATGGCTTCTGGTGCTATATAGCCTGGTGTGCCTCCTATGCTTGTGACAAGAAGGCTTCTATCCCTGCTAATCAGCTTAGCCAATCCAAAATCAGCTACTTTGGCAGTGAAATCATGATCTAGTAATATGTTTTGAGGCTTTATGTCGAGATGGATAATGGGATCTCTGCATTCTTCGTGTAAGTAAGCCAAACCTCTAGCTGTGCCTAAAGCAATGCGGAATCTGGTGTCCCAGTTTAAGGGCCTTCTGTCTTCCCTAAATAACCACCTGTCTAGAGAAGAGTTTTGCAAGAGCTCATAAACAAGTAGATGATTCATACCATCTAAGCAGAAGCCACATAGTCGAACTAGATTTACGTGACTGATACTTCCAAGTGTGGCTATCTCCGCTACTAACTGCTTCATAACATACATGCTGCTTTCTAGCTTCTTTACTGCCACAGGCTCGCCGTCTTTAAGTGTTCCTTCATACACTGCACCAAAGGCTCCTGATCCAAGTTTTTTAGAAAAACCCTTTGTAGCTTTATGCAGATCTCTAAAAGAGAATCTTGGGGGCAATCCTGGTAACCCTTTCAGCAGATCTTCTTCTGCTAGAGCTGCTTTCACTTTTTTTCTTTTGTTCCTTATTTTTATCCAAATCAACACACATAGTAAAACTGCTAACAGTGCAAATCCAATTGTAAGACCTAATACTACAGAATTCTTCGTCTTCATTTCATTTTGAACCTTCAGAAAGGCCAGATGAGTGTTGTTGCCTGATTGATACATTGTTCTTACATTTGCAACGTGATAGCAGGAAAGTGTAGAATTTATAAAAAAAGCAGCCTTGCAAGAGCAGTTTGAGAGACAAGAACTAGAGCAATTTTCTGAATTTTGAATCCCCTGCAGAGCTTCAAGAAAGCTGTTAGAGATATAATTTATTCCTGTTACTCCAAGCATGCTTTGAGAAGTGGAAGAACAATCTAAGCCCTTTTTTGCAATGCAACCTTGACTTGGATTACTAGAATTTACCAGGCTAATCCAATTTTCACCATCTGGATTTGGACAAGTGCATTGACTAGCAGTGGAGCAAACACCATAAGATCCACAAGGATTTGGAAGCTGACAGGTTGAGAAAATGCTATAAGGAGTCCTCCATCTTAAAGAATTATCAAAGTAAATATAGCTGTCCAAATTTCCATCACTCTCTAGTCTTATAAATCTTCGGCATGTTTGTGAACATACTAATCCAAATGCAGAGTCATCATATGTCCAATTAGTGATCTGCATCGGACGGCAGACTTGACTATCATTTCGGTTGGAACCTGTATTATTCACTGGCTGCAAAAATGCTCCAGAAATATTGTATACTAAAACTGCCTGGTATAAGCTGCAGCGAGGATTAGTGGCCTTCTGATTTCTACCCCAAAAGCTCCACATATTATATGGAACATTCAGATTATCATAAAACGTTAGACCATTTTGCTCCATGACCATTGAATAGTATCCAGAAGAAACATTTGAGGAGGAAAAGTTACTTACAAGTTTCATTCCTAGGGTAAGGTTCTGCCCTGGAAGAATGACATTAGTAGGGTGTTCAAAACTCTGCCATAGTGTATTATTTTTGCTGTCATAGAGTACTAGGTTGCCTGTGTCAAGCAACTCCATGGACGCAATTTGTTGAGTTTGTGGAGACCATGCTAGAGTTTTGTCCGAATCTAACAGCTGGAGAGTTCCATTCTCGTTGACAGAAAGTGTTGCCCCTCTTCTGACCAAATTGTTCCTGTTGGCACTCCATACCTGCATCCCAATTTCGCCAGTCTCTGAATTCTGGCCCATCATTATGATGGATAAAGTATAGAGGCTAGACCCTTCCTGCGTAACAAATCCCAGTGAGAATGTTGCATTCTGGTTCTGTATCTTGGTTCCTCCACTGAGGAAGTAGCTGAACTTTGCATGGCCTACTATGCTGTACTCTTCGGTCGCATTGTTAGTTACAGTCCAATTGCTAGAAAGAGTGATCTTTGCAGCAGCAGCAGCTAGTGATTGAACTGAAAGAACCAATGTAAATAAGAATTTCACTTCGGCCATTAACATACCCACCCTTATGCGCATCTGTTGATAGCAGAATTTCATAGAGGCCAAGTATATGATGATAGTATGGCAATATTACCTTTCCTATCTTCAACAATTTGGACTTCTGCCTTCTGTTGTCTTCTTGAAAGACCCCTGCAATTTGCAACTGCAATTAATGCATTCCGGTTCAATTTGAACACGCAGCAAAAAAGACTGCCAAGTAGCCAGCACATGAGATGAGGGACCCCTTGGTTTAATTGCAGGATGTAACCAGTCATTCTCAAAATACACAGACGACACACCTCGAGACAAAAATCAATGTTCAGTCGAGCCATAACCAGATTCACAGGCTTGATTTGTTTATGCTGCCATGCTTGTTTGTTTATGCTTCTATGGGACCCCGATGACTTAAAAGACACAGTAAATGAGTATGGTTACCAACGAGGCGTGCAACCATTGGCCTCGAAAAGGTTAGGGGCTTTGTTTTTAGGGCAATTTGTAAAAATACCCCTATTTATTTACAAAATTGCGAAAATGCCCCTGTTTTAGGCATATTTTTTATAAAATGGCCCTAACTTTTGTTTGATAATCCAAATAAGATCATGTCCTTCAGATTAATTGTAGGCGAGGATGTTATCTTTTCATCATAACTGAAATCACTCGAATTGGAGTCCAGAATCACAAGTTATGCTATTTCTTAACCACAACGAAATTGTGACCATAACTTTAGATTTCGGACTCCAATTCAGATGATTTCAATTTTGATGAAAAGATATCATCATTCATCTGAAGGACGTGATCTTATTTGGATTATTGAACAAAAGTTAGGGCCATTTTACCAAAACTACCCCTAAAACAGGGGCATTTTCACAATTTTATAAATAAATAGGGGTATTTTTACAATTTTCCCTTGTTTTTATATAGGAATTTGGATTATCTTTCCTATCTTCAACAATTCAGACTTTTACTTTTGTTGTCTTCTTGAAAGACGCCTGCAATGCAACTGGCAATGGATGGATTAAATTTAACCACATCATATGAAATAAGGGCTTTAATTCTTTCCAAAACGACAAGGCCTACCCCTAGTCAACAAAAACAATGTAAGGCATGTTTGACTCAAATTATGTCCCTTTTCTACAATTATAAGGTGGAATTGCAAAGCTGGTACATAGGCTATACAATTTAAGTCAACGAGGTGTTGTCGCACTAGGTGTTATCGCACTAGGGATTGCCCTTTAATACTAGAAGTTAAACTCTAATTTGTAGAGATTGTCCTTCGTGGACGTTAAAATATACTTCCTTCCTTCCTTTAATACTAGAAGTTAAACTCTAATGTGTAGGTAGTTTGTTATGAGCCAATTTGAAGCTTTGAAAAAAGTGTGAGCATTCTTATAGGCTAAAAAAAGACAAAACCACAAAAGAACATGCAGGCAAAACCATAAACCAAAACCAAAAAGAAATGTCCATCTCGTGGTAAGCTTGGAGATCTTTGCATAGGCTATTGAATTGTCGTTGTTGGACAAGTGGGGCAGGTACAACTCTTGACATGAGGACCACCTTCAAGAACAAGGATGTCCGCAACACAAACACAAGACAACGACATCCACCATCTAAATAGTTAGTTAGGTTCACAAAACAAGATCATATTTTCACAAGAATAATAAGCCATCAAAGAATCTCAAGACATTTAAGACTAAAATGCTTAAGAACTAGATGGAAAGAGAAAAACGAAGTGTATCCATATGCAAGATGCTGGGACCGGCAATAGCAACTTATGAAAGATTAAAGCATCTCAAGTCCAAGAACGTTCTAGAAGTTCAACAAAATAATAAAAAGATGCAGCTTTTCAATTATCCTCAAAGCATATAAAATAGAAGCCTAAAAAGGCAGTACTTAGAAGTAGTTAGAACGTTCAAGATAGCTTTGGCATCAAAATAATACCAACATGACAATCTTAAAACTCTAGCTTACTAGACTAGTAGAGAAAGATAAAAGGCTTCAAAATGCTGAAAAACTAGTATCAAAATAACACCCAACATGACAATCTTAGAACTCTAGCTTAGTAGATGAGCAAAAAAAGAAAAGTCTGAAAAGCAGAAAAAACAGAGATGGCCCAAGGACAAATCTAATGGAATATAAACCAATACACTGTGGTAGGCTCCAAAATAACATTTAATGGAAGAAGTTCAAACTTTTCAATGACATGAAAGAGTCTCCGTACAAAAGGATGTTCAAAGCCAATTATACAGGGCATAATACTTTGCTTTCTAACTACTCAAAACCTTCTTATCTTGGTGAGTATCGATGGGAACATGCTCACTGTTATTAGTTGTAGCACAAACAAAAAGTTCTCATGTCAATGAAACTCTAACTGGAGCAAAGTGAAAATGCTTTTGCTTGCAAGAAAAATCTATAGAAAGAAAGTACTAGCACAACATAGTGGATAGCTAAAGTACTAGCACAACATAATGGATAGCTAATGTGGTTCCATCAAAGCAAGAATGCGGCTGTAAGGGATGACAGAGCTGTTTACTGCATCTATTCAAACTAGATTAGAACCGAAATCTAAATAGAAGCTCCCCATCCAAAACCATCAAGAGTAATGCCACCAAAAACATGAATAATGAAGTGCTATAGGAAAGCTTTTAGAAGTTCTATAGGAACGTTCTAAGAGTTCAACAAAATAAAAAAAAGATGCAACTTTTAAATTATCCTCAAAGCATATAAAATAGAAGCCTAAAAAGGCAGTACTTAGAAGTAGTTAGAACGTTCAAGATAGCTTTGGCATCAAAATTATACCAACATGACAATCTTAAAACTCTAGCTTACTAGACTAGTAGAGAAAGATAAAAGGCTTCAAAACGGTGAAAAACTAGTATCAAAATAACACCCAACATGACAATCTTAGAACTCTAGCTTAGTAGACGAGCAGAAAAAGAAAAGGCTAAAAAGCAAAAAAAACAGAGATGGCTCAACGATAAATCTAATGGAATATAAACCAATACACTATGGCAAGCTCCAAAACAACATTTAATGGAAGAAGTTCAAACTTTTTAATGAGATGAAAGAGTCTCCGTACAAAAGGAGGTTCAAAGCCAAGTATACAGGGCATAATACTTTGCTTTCTAACTACTAAAAACCTTCTTATCAAAACCTTCTTATCTTGTTGAGTATCAACGAGAACATTCTCACTGTTATTAGTTGTAGTACAAACAAAAAGTTCCATGTCAAAGAAACTCCAAATGGAGCAAAGTGAAAATGCTTCTACTTGCTAGAGAAATCTATAGAAAGAAAGTAGTAGCACAACATAGTGGATATCTAATGTGGTTCCATCAAAGCAAGAATGCAGCTGTAAGGAATGACAGAGCCATTTACAGCATCTATTCAATCAGGTAGAACCCAAATCTAAAAAGAAGCTCACCATCCAAAACCATCAAAAGTAATTCCACCAAAAACATGATTAATGAAGTGCTATAGGAAAGCAAGGGATTGCCATCAAAAGGGTTGAAAAAAAAAGGGTTGAATACTACTGCTGATCCCTATCTATAATAACAGAAGATAGTAAAAGGACAAATCCAAATCACTACTAGAGAGGTCTGAACAAGATTGGATCAGATAAAATGTGGCAACCAGATGCCTGAGAGCCTTGACTCAAGACAACTAGATGGGAGGATTTGAAATACCTTCATAAGCTAAAAGGGCAATTTCAGACATCATAAACTCCATCATGCAATCTAAAAGTCAAACAGAAGCCCAAACACGAAAGGCATAAAACTTGAATGATCAAATGTGGAGGAGACCAACCATGGGTAGAATACCCATCGAACTTTTACGTCAAAACACGAGCCTAGCGAAGATAAGCAGCCAGAACAAAACTTCAAGGCTCTCTGCATCCATGGTTAGCAAATCACCATACCAAGATTTGAAAAATATAATACAGCTACAAATTTACTTAGAATCCTTCCAAGCGATCGGAAGCGCCCTTCAAAAATTGGATTAGAACTTAACAAGCTAGAAAGGAGGCTTGCCAACGAATTTCTAGCAAGAAAGTTAAATTGAACATCATAAAACCTGCACACAAACACGGAAATCTGGAAACGGAGGTTTCAAGGCATCCTTTTATACAACCCACCTTGAAGCGGAAACACACGACAAAAGACTGGAGCTTGGGCGGAAAGCCCAAGTAAACGATTCGTTCTATTGCCTTTGCTCCGCAAATCTCGGCTTTTATTTGGAATAGTGACTCATTCTCATCTCGGCCGTCTATGTAGATCATTCCGCTAATCTTGGCCATCAAATTCGAATTATGCCATCATATTCTCTTTTCTCCTCAAAACATAGAGTATGCCCTTCGGGCAACCCAAAAAGGTGGAATTGCTAAGATGGCACATAGGCTACACAATTTAAGTAAAAAAGGTGGAATTGCCAAGATGGTACATAGGCTACACAATCTAAGTCAAAAAAGGGCATTACGCTTGGTAATTTACATGGGGAGAGAAACAATCACCTTGCTATCATGGTATTGTTTTCATGTTGCATGTGACGGCGTGGTAGCTTGGCGATATTATGCATTATATATTTGGGGTAGTATGCCAATAATACATATATGGTATGCATTAAATGTATACAAAATTCATGATACAAGAAAAGGGCACACAAGTTTATGTGAGGGTTTCTAGAAGGAGGCAGAAGGACAAATTTTTAGGCAGTTTTGTTGGTCGAACTTTGGAGCATCATCCTTTGGCAACCAGAGATCCTTTTTAGGTGAGTTTTACTTTGCTAGAAATTGATCGGAATAAGGTTTTCGGATTGGTCTGATCAGGCCAAAATTCATCCGCATGTGGGAGCTATGACAAAAATAGTGATGTTCAGTCACAATTAATTGCACTGTATCTTTTTTTGTAGTTTGATTCTTGGAGCTAGAACACTTGCAAGGGGTCTAGAGGTCCATACATGAATCAATTCTCTGATGGAGGTTTTTTTTTTTGTTCAATATGAGATAATGAGCTTCCATGATTGAATTCGAGTATGCTTTGATAAGAGGTTCATGGCTAATATGCGTTTGAGATGCTATAGCCATTTGGAAGAGGATAGAGATTCTTATGCAATGAAGCTTAAGCTTGGATTCAAGTTGACCAGGTTGAATTGCATAGCAATAGGAGATTGATTTAAGACAGATGAAATCCGGAGATTTAAAAGTCACCAGATTGTGCAAGAAGATTTCTTGAAGTTGTCGAATTGCCTTGGGAAGGCTTTGATTTAAAGGATCGATGTTCTAGAAGATTGTCGAAACATCCCTTTGATTGCTTAGATGTCGTTTGTTTTTTTGTAATATCCTTGGTCATATGTTGTGTCTTTTATCAACACTTGTTTACCATAGCTAAGTGATTGTGGTCCAAATATTGGCATGAGGAAGGAACTTAGAAAATAGCCTACATAGATGCAATTGGGCCAAGAAGGCCGTAAGAAGCTTATGGCGGCTTTTGGATGTGGCTATGGTGGAGCATTATTGGCACATAATATAATAAAGTTATAAAACGAATTCATTAATAAGGAGTATCTTTATATGTTCAATGAAGTGATTAAGTGTTGAATCTACATCATGAAACTTCCTCGACATGCTGGGTTGTGTATTTTCACCATGGAAAGGATCTTTGAGTTAGCCACTTCGATATGATTTAGGTTGTATGGGCCTCAGCAAGGAATTGGAATAGAAAATTATGGTAACCATGGCTAACATTTTAATGTAAGCTAATACGAAATCTTGCATTCCTTATGTGGGGGATGGTCTCAGGGTAAGCTCCGCCACGGAAAGGCTATTTGTTCAATTTTGGACTTACACCGATGTAACTGCGAGGCTCACTAAACAAGCTAACTCGACATGACTAGAGTGTAATTATGATCATGGGCATGATCAACATTTGGTATTTTGGCACACGTGTAGTTACTATTATACTAAACTTCACATCACATGTCATGGTCTTTGGTATTAGATCATTGTGTCTTGGCATTTTAATATCTCTTGGATCCCTTGGGATCAGGATTCCAAGTTCGGTAGTCTGGGTTGCTCTGACATACTCATGTTCTCGGTTCTCCATATTCTTGTGCTCTGCGACACCGGGCATAGTTCTCTTGGCAAGGATGCTGCATCAACTCTTTGACTCCAGTGTAAGAAGTCCTCTAGTGCCAGATGTGGGCTGGAAGGGTCTGAGCAAATGAGGTTCACACCACCACTCCTACTGCAGGGCTTGGATTGTTAGCTGGCTGAGCATTTTTTTGTTAACAGGATCTGGCTATAGGTTGGCCGATCTTCTCACTCATGCATCGTACTTACTTGATCATGTTATCTATGATGATCCAACATAATATACAATACAATACGAATATGTATATTATATTGCCACATCATTAGTACGTAACCATTGTAGTCCATTAGATTGCACAAGTCTATATAACATGTGAATGTAATCTAGATTGCCATGTGGCAATACCCCATGAGCCCTATGACCATTCGGCTTCAACCTTAAAAGCGTGCCCTAAAAGGTGGCACTTCAAATAGGCAGGAACCCTAAAGGCCCCATTTTCAGATTCCAGCCTTCAAGCATGCATTAATGCACGAATTCATTAACTTGAGAATCCGTACATTCTCATTATGCTCGAAATAGCTTGTTGGGTGCGTATACAAGGCACTTTTAGAACGGCCAAGGTCCCTCCCAAACAAAAAAGCCTCCAGAACCCGGTGTTAAACGAAAAAATTATGAGGTTCGCTTCCAGCCAACCTCATGGACGATAAAATGTGGCCTCTTTTTTAATGTTTC
>JAANSK020251162.1:0-23141 GCA_011763485.2 Isoetes engelmannii
TTGATTGGCTTGCCAGGCCAATAAGGGGGAATGATCCAGCTTTTATACGGTGGGAACACCGTAGATAAAGTTGGGTATGTCACAGAAGCCTTGTGGACACTATATATTACAAACAACACTAGGAGTTCCACATTTAGTTGCAATACAAACCCTGGACGTATTGCTCGATATTATCCGTTAACAAGGGTTAATAAGGATGTAAAAGCGAGATTTTGCATAATTGCAAGGCAGCTGACCAAGTTCCCAGCAACTATTCCATGTATTCTTTCTTCGAACAATTTGCTTCCCTAAAATCTGACTAAATGTAACTGTTTTAACATTCATCATCTGCAATCCAAGGAAAATTCCCACCAAAATGCTTAAGACAATTTTGTCTTATAAAGGCTGGCAATGTGCTCTGTATGAAATACTTCTCACTCTGTTTTTCAGCATCTATGGTTTTTGCTCCGTTGTTTCTGCAGGTAATTCGAAGATTGTTTCGGGCCTGTTACTATCTAATGACGATGGCGCTGGTTTAGCACATGCCCTTAATACAACTTCCACCTGTGAAATGTATAACATGCTATTACAAGTGTTTTTGAAAAAAGCAGAAGCACAATAGCTTTATCATAACAATGTCTAAGCCATCCTTTCTTACTTTTTGAGAACAGGATTGTACTTAAACAGTTAGGCAACCATTTTTAATGGACAATACAATTTCACTGTGGTCCATCAATTAGTTTACGCTTGCTGACTGATCTGCACACAAGGAGAAGGACGAGCTTCCGCTTCCCCTGCTTCCGCATCAACGTTGCCCGCTGCCCACGCCCGACTCCCCCAAAAACACAGAATGCATATCCATCTTCAGATCCCTTCAGATCCATGCCTATAAGATCCGCACCGTCTAAGTGTCACTGGACCCCCTCAAACGCCCAAACAATCCTAACCACAAAATACCAGCATTTATAGAAAGATTCTTTAAAATATGCCATTAAATTACATCTGGACCTTCTATTCGCCAATCCCCCCCCCCCCTCCAGCAAAAGGGTTCCCCCCTACGGGGCAACCCAAAAAATAATGCTAATGTTATTAATGTTAATGTTAATGCTAGCCGATCCAAGGCCATTGCTCTATAATCAACAAAAAAGGCATGGAACCCTAAAAAATACAAAGAAAAAGCAATGTTAATGTTAATGCTAGCTAGACATAGCCGATCCAAGGCCATTGCTCTACAATGTGCACCTCTGCTTTACACCGCTTATTTCTTTTGCAAGCGGACTACCCTCACCTTGCATAGAGAATTGTCTCGGTTAAGTAAAAATTTGGGTTTCCTTCCATACTTTTGCAAGTGGACTATCCTCACCTTGGGGTGAAAATAATTTTACCCTAGTTTTGGTGGTTCCTTCGCAAAAATGCCCTTCCCGTAGAATCACCATCCTCCGGGAACAGATTCCGTTTCAGAGACCTCGTTTGGGGTACCTGACATTGTCAAGTGGTAGATCTTAGCCGCTGGTATGCTGGGGTCATCCTGGCCGTCCAAAAAATCCCTTCCGACGGAATCACCACGAACGAATACTTTCGGAAGGAATCACCTCCCGAAATATCCCGCCAAATGGAATCACCATCTAGAATATTCTAGTATTATTTCAAATTATTGATTTCAAATTCTTTACTCCGTCCAGGTTATGGCGGATATGGCGGAGCGACCAGGCTATGGCGGAGCGGCCAGGATGGAGAATGGTGGATGCAGGATCCGGCGGAGGTGGGATATGGGGAAGGAAGAATCGGTGGGGATTTAGCCGGTTTGGAGGCTCTTTTTGGTGTAGCCTTCTTGGCTTTAGGAGCAGGGGCCGCTTAGCTTAGCTTTTTTTGCAGGAGGAGCAGAGGATTTCTTCGTCACAGCCTTTGCAGTCCTCTTTTTTATGCTTCAAAATCGACGGCTTTGAGGAAGGAAAATGGAAAATTTGAACTAGCACTATAAGCCCTCATCCCTAATGCGTCTGTGCAGTTAAGCTTCATTGAGATCCGGAATGGCAGATCCGGCAGATATGGCGGAGTTTTACAAGGCTTAAATGCCTGTTTGATGAATTTTTCAAGTCCTAGCATGAAGCCATAGCTTGCATTGCAACGATTTCTTCCTGCAATGGTTTCTTCTTCTTCTTTTTCATACTAGAAGCTTCAGAATACAGGGATGTTGCTCTAAACATAGAATAGGTCAGATATCTACTAAGCATCTTTCTTTGTGCAGGTTTTTATTCTTTCCTCAGGTTTTCATGCTTTTGCAGCACTGCATTCGTCCAATCCATTTGTTTTGTAGATATGTTTTGATTTTCCTTTCATTTTGCAGATATGTGCACAAGATCAAGGATCCGTCTCTATTCTTCCCATCTTGCAATACATTGAGCACATCTCAATAGCACACGGATTGCTTGCTTTTTTATTTCCTTTGTGGTGAGGCTCTGGTGAGGCCAATCTGGCCTGGAGGTTCCAATCCTCCAGCCTTGAAGAGAATAGGGAACAACATACAGGCAGAGCTTTCTTGGCCATTGATTTGGTATTTTTTTCTTCATGTCTTGGTATTTTTCTTTTCCATGATCTGCAATTATTGTAGGCAGAAAATTCTTCAGCTTGGATTGATCCATTGCCAATTTTTCTTCCCTATAGACAGATATGCCATGGCCAAAGAATTGCCCATAGCAATTTGAAATTACACGGTGATTCTACGGGGCAGGATATTTTGAACATGGTGATTCCACGGGGTAGGATGCTTGAAACTTGGTGATTCCACGGGGCAGGATATTTGGAACGGTGATACCGTCCAGAGGGATATTTTTGTTGGGATATTCCACGGGGTAGAATATTTCGGATGGTGATTCTGCCAGGTGGGATACCACATTTGTGATTTCCTCGGAAGGAATCTTTTAGACGGCCAGGATGACCCCAGCAGACCAACGGCTGAGATCTACCACCTGACAATGTCAGGTACCCGAAACGGGATCTCTGAAATGAAATCCATTCCCGGAGGGATGGTGATTCTGCGGGAAGGGCATTTTTGCGAAGGAATCACCAAAACTAGGGTAAAATTATTTTCACCCCTCACCTTTCATAGTTAATTGTTACGGTTAGTTAAAATTTGGGTTTCCACAAGGAAAAATTGTCACGGTTAAAGTTAAAATTTAGGATGTTTAAAAAGTGCCCCTATATTTTTTGATATTTTTTAAAATATAGTCTTTTTCTTTCAAAAATTGTGTAATTGGAATCCCAATGGTCCCTTCCTTGTGAGTTTGGTGGGTAGTTTTTTGAGTTAGCAATTAGGAGGTTTTGTGTTCAAGTCTTTCTTAAAATATTTACGTGTTATATAGTCTCTCTTAGAACATTAGAGGACTACGTTAGGAGACTATTATAGGACTACATTAGTAGATTGCTATATAAAGATTATCTTAGAACGCTTAGAATATTAGGGACTGCCATATAAAGTTTCTTTTAGAACAAACACTTAGAATACTAGGGACTACCATATATAAAGTTTCTCTTGGAACAAACACTTAAAATATTAGGGACTGCCATATATAAAGTTTATCTTGGAACAAATACTTAGAATATTAGGGACTGCCATATATAAAGTTTCTCTTAGAACATTTAGGGCAGGGTTGGAAATTGAAGGCTGCAAGCCCTGCAAGACCCCTTTTACCATGCAAAATAAAGTCTTAAAAAAAATAGACCTTCAAAAACAAGTCTCTATTTTATATAGCCTTGCAGAATGAAAGTAAAAAAAGAAATAGGCATGCAACAAAAAGTCTACTTTTGGCCTAGCCATGCACTTATACACCTATTTAATTTAATTTCTTAGATATATGTTTTTAATTTATATTGCAATTCCATTATATACATACCAACCAATGTACTAAATACAGAAATAAAATAAAAAATTAGAGAAAAAGCTAAAGAATAATATCATAGATAGGATCATCATTTAATAAATAGACAGGTAGAATGGCATTGCATTTAATATTGCCAAAATTATTTTTAAAACGCCTGTGGTGCCAAAGTTTCAATTTTCCAATAGAGGAAGAGGAAGGAAATAATTCTGGAGCAGAGAACAAGAAAATAAAGGTCAGAAGTGGAAGAGAATTTAGAAATGAATGGCTTATAAAGCATCCATAGGTTTTTTGGAAGGTTCTTGATGATGATTGTCAAAGACTGTATTGCTCTCTATGCATTAAACATTTGCAAGTTAATGCCTTTACTAAAAGAGGAAGCAACAACATTCAGTTACAAGCAATTTATGATTTGCCAAAATTTAACGATATAATCTGTTAAATATTGCGTGTTTGTTGTTACTTCTAAGTAGTTTTAGGGGAAAGAAAAACTTAAGCCCGTGAATTGTTACTTTTAGACTAGCAATGCAAATAAAAGTCTAATTTAAATTATGCCATGCAATTTGAAAGTCCAACTTCCGAAGTGACCTTCAAAAGAAAGTAAGGGCAGCCCTTCAATTTCCAACCCTGATTTAGGGGACTATTATATAGTTGTTGTTGTTGTTGTTGTTGTTGTTGTTGTTGTTGTTGTTGTTGTTGTTGTTGTTGTTGTTGTTGTTGTTGTTGTTGGTGGTGGGAGGGAGGAGGAGTTTTTAACGCCACGCCACTAGGAAGCATCCAACTGGACATGTGACCACACACCGCACTACATTGCTCGGTTGGACCCTGCCACC
The DNA here is from genome assembly GCA_011763485.2 of Isoetes engelmannii. Lineage (NCBI taxonomy): Eukaryota > Viridiplantae > Streptophyta > Lycopodiopsida > Isoetales > Isoetaceae > Isoetes > Isoetes engelmannii. The sequence goes on from JAANSK020251162.1 coordinate 4,691, forward strand.
AACCACTTTACATTGCATTCATGGGGTTTTGTGACCCAGCAGTTCAAAGTGCGACTTCAGGTGGTCTCGAACTCGAGACTTCGTATTGCTGGGACTAGAACATTTAGGGGACTGTATAGTCTCTTTTAGAACAATAGGGAACTCCCATATATCCTTATGGATGCCATGTGCTATTCTATAAAAAGTAGGGAACATTTCAAATATACTCCTCAAGTTTGCAAATATTCCAAAAATGCCCTCCAAACGAAGAACATTCTTGTAAGATTATAGAACATTAGGGGACTGCCACTGTCCTTCCTTCCTTCCTTATGGGATCCTCAAGTTTGTAAATATTCCAAACGAAGAACATTCTTGTAAGATTATAGAACATTAGGGGACTGCCACTGTCCTTATGGGATCCTCAAGTTTGTAGATGTTCCAAAAATACCCTCCAAAGGGAGAACATTTTCATACGACTATAGATCCAAATTTGCAAATAAATAAATACCCTTCAAAGGAAGAACATTTTTGTCAGTAGGGGATTGTCATATGTCCTTATATGGTGCACAAAATTACTATTAGCATTAGCGTTACTTGTTTTCTGTGCACTTTTTGGGCTTCTATGCCCCTTTTGTGATTTCATGGAGTTTCATGGAATTGAACCTAACCAAGTGGGACAATAGTCCCAAACCTTAACCAAGTGAGAGGGCTTCTATGCCCCTTTTGTTGTTCGAGTCCCACGGCCAATTTGGTCTCCATGGACGTTAAAAATATTCTATCTATCTATCTATCTATCTATCTATCTATCTATCTATCTATCTATCTATCTATCTATCTATCTATCTATCTATCTTATGGGATGGGATGTTGCACTATGTAAAATGTAGGAAAATATTCAAATATATCCATCAGGTTTGCAAATATTCCAAAAATGCCCTCCAAAAGAACATTTTTATAAGACTATAGAGCATTAGGGACTATGTCCTTTATAAAAATTGCGAAATTTGCAAACTAAAAAGGACTTGCTATGGAACTCAAACAGAAGAGCAAGAGTTATTTAGCAATTTGTGTTAGAAAACAACAAATCAATATTTTTTTTTTTTTTTATTGAAGGACGTCAGTCTATTCATCATCACATCATGATTACATTCTACTTCACTTTATTCTATAGATCACATGAAAGCCAATCCACTCCTAGGCGCGATCATTATGATTCTATGCTAGGAGCTTCCTTACGTGTGATTACCCATTACATATGGCAGGTTTAAGGTCTCTACTACAATACCAACAACAACAACAACAACAGCTTGATATGGGCATATAGCTTGACCATCCAATCAGATCAACTGGGCTATGGCAAATCTACAAAGATTGGTCCAGGCTTAGGCTTTATGGATTGATTACCACTACTTCACCGTAGTCTCTGATCAAGTAATTAGCAAATGGATATGTAAAGGAAAAGAGTCCTGGTACAATAAACTTGACAATAAAATGATGTGTGCATATAGCTTGACCATCCAACCAGATCCACTGGGCTATGGCAAAATTACAAAAGCTAGATGGATTGATCACCGCTACTTCACTGTAGTCTCTAATCAAGTAATTAGCAAATGGATATGTAAGGAAAAGAGTTATGATATAGTATCTGCAGTAGGCTTCATAATCAAGACTGCATTGTTAAGTACAGCTTGGGGAATTTGCAGGACCTCCTAACTTTGTTGAAGGGTTTTATGAGTTGGCCGTTATAGACAAAAACTGGTCGCAACTCCAAACCAATGATGTTGGTGCTTCCTCCTCAGCCAATCCGATGGTCCCTTAAATAATTGAGTTATATTTTAGATCATTTCTTGTCACTTTTTTTGCACTTATTTTCTTATTTTTTATGTTGTCTTGTCACTTTTTTATCACCTATCTTGACATATTTTAGGTCATATTGGTAATTAATTTGGGCAAATTTTTGCCACCTATTTAGTCATATTCTAAGTCATTCTTACCATATTTTTCTCATCTTTTAACATATGTAGGTATTTTTTGTCACTGTTTTTTACACTTCTTAATCACTTTTTTGTCACATTTTAAATCAACTTTTTGACACATTATTGTCGTCTATTTGACACATGTCATGTCATTTTCAAATTATTTTGATCTTTTCTTTTTCATTTCTTTTTGTCAATTTTACATCAGTTGTTTGTCATTCTTTTTTTACATTGTTATAGTCATTACTTTGTCAAAAAATTGTATACTCATTTTTCAATTTATTGTCATATTTTAGCCACTTTGGTGTCAGAGAAATACAATTTCAATTCGTCAAAATTAGTTCACACCGTTTGAAAAGAACATTGGGCATGAATTGTTACAGAGAAGTCTATGACAAACAAAATAAATAAGATGTTTGGTTAAATACTGTCAATGTCAATCTCTCTAGGCACTCCTGAAACCCTAGGTGCTCCTAAAGTCGATCATGCATTTCGCTCATAACTGGAGATCCCGAACTCCGTTTCAGCTGAAATGTATTGCTTTGGAAAGCTCTCTCAGATATCTTTCTGTTAATATGTTATTTGCCTGTGTTTGAATAGGTGTTCGACTGAAAAACAACAGATTTTCGGCCTGCATCTTCATTTCCAGGTCGGTGTACATTTTTGTTCGTGACTAGCTTTTTATAGCTCTGTTTTTCATGAAATTTGCGCCATTAGAGAGCTCTTTCAGAGCACCTTGGAAGGATATTTGATCTCCTTGTGATTGGCCAAGTTTTTTGATCAAAACCAGCAGACTTCCAGCCTAGGTTTTGGGTTCTCAGTTTCTTAGTTATGGAGCGCTGCATATTTTTCTTCATAACTATTGGTTTACAGCTCTGCTTTGCTTGGAATTTATATCTTGGAAAGCTTATTTGGTGAAAATTCCAATAGTATAAGATTTGTATGTGCTTGGCCAAGATTTTTGAGCAAAAACAGCAGATTTCAGCCTGGTTTTAGGGTTTTCAATTCCTTGCTTATTCAATAGTGCATACTTCTCTTCATAGCATCGCTATTTTGGATGCAATTAGTGTCATTGGAAAGCCTATTCTATGCCAATTTGATGAGAATATAATTTGCACTTGTTTGGCCAAGATTTGAACGGGAAAACAGCAAAATCACCATCTGATTTTGAAGGCCTAGGAGCACTGTTGTTCTAGGTAAGTTTAAGAGGGTTTACTGCCTTCCAATCACTTGGGATTCAGGCATTTGCATGATGGAGACTTTGAGCTACTGTTCTAGGCAGGTTTAAGAGGGTTTACTATCTTCCAATCACTTGGGATTCATGCACTTGCATGATGGAGACTTTGAGATAACATGGGTGTCTGTAAGGTGATGGTGACTGCACGTGATTCTCACAGTTGCAGGCTTTTAGACGGGTGTTTGTAAGGCAATAGAAGCTGTACGTGATTCTGGCACTTGGAGACATTCAGACAGGCGTCCGTAAGGTGACCAAGGTTGCATGGGATTCTGACACTTGGAGGCTTTCAGACAAGCATCTATAAGGAGATAAAGGCTACAGATCATTCTGACACTCAGAGGCTTTCTCACCTTCCATCATCGGATTTGTACTCTTGCAATGACTTGGACAATCAAGGATTTGGCGCGGAAGGCACACCAAACGGATCCAGTCACGCATCTGAATCCTATCTTCAATGCAACAGATGCGCTTGCAGCAGAGACCTTGGGCGACTCGCCCCTTAGCATCGAAGCACAGAGAGAACAATTTCGGGCAGCGTCAGGCATGCGTGAACTCATGGATAAGCTGGATCTCCACCACAAGGAGGTTCTGGATCGGTTATTGCCAGCACATTAGACTCTGCTTATGAATGTGTGGAATAAGTTCATTATCAGTGGTACCTCAATCCACGTAGAGGGACACGTCCTGTATCAGCGTCATGTTTTACACCACGATTTTGAGGGGATTTAATTCACAGCCACCATCAACAACTGTTGGGAAAACCAGTAATAGAGCGGACGTGATGGTGCAAATGGATGACCTACAATCCCCCACAGAGCCGGTGGCAGAATTGCAGGTGGCTTTTGATGCACCAATGCAAGAAGTGGACTAGGACCCCTTGCAGGGACTAGCCCCAGATGACCCAGGGCAAGACAGGAGTTTGAATGAGAGGTTGGTTGGGATACCAGACGGAGCTACTGGCTTGGACATGGATGTAGCCACACAATTCTTCATGAACACCATGCAGATCCGAAAACCATATATTATTATAGCTTAGAGAGTGGGAGCATGATGACCAAACCGTCCTCGCCATATCCTTGTGCAATTCCATACATTACAGGACCGGTTATATGTTCTCCAATATGGCAACCATCTGAAGGGCACTCACTTCTCCATACAGGAAAATCTTTCCAAGATAAAGTTGACCAGGAGACATGAGGAACTCTGTAAAGTCCGAGAGGCGCGATCACAGAACAAATGGGCAGTGTATCGAAGGGGAGCCGCCATTATTTGAGACCTTTGGCCACCAAACCTCTGGCTTGGCTATACTTAATTGCTCCCCCATGGTAGGCTGATGTTCTTCTCTTTTCTTCTATTACGTTTGTAAAAATTAAGCTTGATATATTTGTTTGATGAGGGAGCGATATATATAGAGGGTCAGAACCAGTGATTTTGCAGAGTCCTGTAAAATGCTATAAGCATGTTGCCTGGATATAGGGATTCCTCGCAGCTGCAAAATTTCCGCTGCCTTAAGGGCCTTATCCATCGAAATCTGCCATGTCCAAATTAAAAACAACTCCATGTACTAAACTATCAAGAATAATACTTTATAAAACGAACCATGACTTCAACCGCTTAGCTTCCATTTTTTCTAAGTCAAAGCAGCTTCCTATAATTTTGGTTCATGGTTAAAAATGTATGAGACATTACAATTAGTACACACCAATATTTAAGAACTTGGAAGGATAATACAATGAAAATCTAATTGGCTTGCATAACCACCTATGACCAGGGCTCGCTATACTCGCATCAATGGAATCAGGAAGGTTATACAAGAAGGTTGTCAATGCCCCGAGTCAAAGCAGCTTCCGATAATTCTGGTTCGTGATTAAAAATGTATGAGGCATTAGAATTAGTATACATTAACCTTTAAGAACTTGGAAGGATAATACAATGAAAATCTAATTGACTTGCATAACCACCTACAATTAGAACTCGTTATACTCTCATAAATGGAATTAGGATGGCTATACAAGAAGGTTGTCAATGCCAATTTACCATGGTTCATGTAAAACTAAAGATCATCTTCAAACGATGAAGCTCAAATGCGACCCAGCCATTCACCGCCTTCATCCTTTTACCCTATTCATGAAAAGGGGAAAATATCGCTTCTTTTTGGATCATCAAACCTAGCCTATGAACTCCATTTCAATGTCAAGCTTGTTTTCCGTTCCAGATTGAGGGGAAAAAAAAAAAAAAAACTCAAAAACAGAAGATTCATATGTGCAAAGAAATGACCATACAAGTCGCAGATCCAACTCCATCGCTAGTTTTTGTGAATTAAACCGAGGATTCGAGCATCCGGTTTGCCAATTCCAAGAAGCCTGCAATGTTCCTAACCGACATGCCCTTAACCAACTGGGTAGAACCGTCTAGACATTTATAAGTATTCGCTTCTACCCATTTATGTCGGTGTCTCGGGAACGCCCCACAGGCACATTCAAGGATCGAATACTCGAGTGGTCTACCATGGGCCCGTTACAAGGCCTTACAGGGTTGGACCTGCAACAAGCACGACGGACGGAATGACGACTACAACCAGTTTAGGGCAGCCGTGTAGAACATCTGCAGATATTCTAGCATATACCTGGAATATACCGCATTCTCAGATAAACGAGGGCTTGACAACCCCCATTCTCACATAGGCGAAGGCTTGCAAACCCTAATTTTCTAACGCATACATGCCAAAACGGTTTCTCTATTTTCAATCTTTTATGGGTCTCTTTCTAGGTTTCTTTCAGAGCCATTGATCTCCAGGATATTCCCAGTATTATCCCAGATCAACGGCCATTAACATTTTAACTTAAAATTAAAACACACGAATCAATGGTGCAAATCCAAACAATGGTCTACAAATAAAACTGCGCATTCCATCCAGAAAACAACCATTGCACTTATAAAAAGGGGAAAAATGTATCCATCTTCGCTGCCTCTGCATTCCGGCAGGGCAGCAATCCCCCTAGACGATGAACAATCTGCAGCTCATCAAGTTTCTCTGATCAATCTGCCCCTCAGCAAATCCCTGCCGCGCTGAAGCCTTGAAGCTCTGCCCTGCCTTCAAAGCCTGCTCACCCTGCCCGCCGGAATGCCCCGGAGATGATGAAGAAATTGCAGATGCAGATGCATGTTCTGCTCACCCTTGCCCGCCGGAATGACGGCCTCGAGATCTACCCTGCCTTCAAACCCCACTGTGGATGCAACCAAATACGCCCAAGAAGGTACTGTGGCCTCGCCTCCATGAAAACTCCTCTCTGAAAACTCCTCTGGTGAAGAACAATCGACCTGCAACTGCGTAACCTGTAACCCTTGCACCAGGCCGATTCATCACCATTCAGCGACAAAAGCTGGAGGAATCGAACCTCCAGGCCGGAACCGGCCTCACCAGAGCCCATACACGCATTCCAAATCCCTGCTCCTCTCTGCAGAATCCGCTATCTCCTTGCTGCCCGACCAAGGCACGTGGGTTTCCAATTATAGCGCAGATAGCTTCCTGGGCACCACCCAATCCGCCTACACCAGCCTGCCCTGTTCACGTTCTTGCCATCCACGAACCACTGCACAAAAAAAAAGGGCACACAAAATCGACCAAGTATAGAAATTTTTTCCTTAAGCCAATTAAGCTGCTCAAAATGCCCTAAATATACCATTTTCAATACAATACTATACAAGAATCATAGTCCCAACCTTACCCAGAATACGGTTTCCAAATACAAAACGAATTGGGCACACTTAATAACATCTTCTTTCTTCAATCGTAGGAGCTAATGGTTTTTGTTTTCTTAAAGACAAAATCACAACCATCGGATCTTTAGAATATCCCTTTAAGATGCCAAAACCTTCATTGACAACAATAAAATAAGACGACATCTCTGTACATATTGCAATTTCATATTTCAGGGGGATCACCGCATTATGCAATTGATTTTTGTGATTGCTTCGTTTCACTGTGGCAAACAATGAAGATTCTGGAATGCTAGAACAGAGGTTTGTCCTGCAAATATTTACATTTTTATGGAGACATAGGTTTGGAGCTATTTACGATGAGAAACTGAAGGACATGTCAAGGAAAGTCCTGATTTAAAAATCTAAAATTTCACTGCAGTGTTCTGGATTTACTAAATTCTAGTTGAGCATATAAAATAATATGAAGGTCGCTGATTTTCTTCTAGAATGTAGCTTAAAGATGACATTATGTGACTATGAATCAGGAGAAACACTTTGATTCAAGAATGGTTGATTATACCTAATTACCTGGTTAAACCCCTCCAAATCCGTAAAGTGGAGTGGCCTGCTATGCTGTGTTTTTTCTAGACTGCTTGTATAACTTGTTGGCAGTTAGTAAATAACAGGATGAAGACTGGAACAGCAGGGGATTTTGCCCCCTTTGTTAAACAATATGTTTTTGTGCTCTGTGTTGAGCAGTATAGTTGAGCATGGAAGCAACTTTGGAACAACTCTGTCGATATAACAGGAGAAACCTTGCCTTGACAAGCCTAATTTTTTACCAATTATTTGAAATACTTTCAGTTCAGCAATCCCTTTGTCTTTGAAAGGTGTAAGCTAAGCCAATCATTTATGGAACAACTTAAATTATTCTATGTTGCCCAAAAGACAGATTCTTGGACGGCAGTTCTCTACAGAAATGAATGCATCCCTATGGTTGTGAAGACATCCTACAATGCAATAACTTTGAAGGAATCAAAGCATGGTAGAGGAGGCCGCCATTTGAGGCTTTTCTTGCCATTTCAGGAGCTGGTAGATGGAGATGTAAAATGAGAAAAAGAAGTGGAATTTTTAACTTAATAACATTCAGCTTTGAAGAAGAGCTCCTGCTCTAATTCTTCAGTTCATGAACAGGAAGTGGTTAGGTGGAGCCCGTATGCAGAGCGGCCAACAGGAAAAATGACAGAGAGTAAGTCCTATACAAAGGTCGTGGTTTTTGGAGAAACCATAAGGAGTCAACATGTTCCAACCTGGACTTAAGGTTACAAGTCAAATCAATGCTTGCAAACTGTTGGAAAGGGCTGTCACCCCTCAGGTTTCTGTGGAGAACATTATCTGCATCTTGCAGAGATGCAGAAAGATAAAAAACTTAAAAACTGCGAGGCAGGTCCATGCACATATTTGTAATAATAAGCTGGACGATCATGAGACTCTGGGAAACTACATTGTGCCTATGTTTGTGGAGTGTGGGAGTATGTTTGATGCTCAGCAAGTTTTTGACAAGTTTGCTAATCAGAATGAGTACTCCTGGACTTCACTCATAGTAGGAAATATTGGGCTAAAGCAACCGGAGCGTGCCTTCGGCATATATGAAAGAATGAGAAAGGAAAGTATACATCCTAGCAGTTTTACGCTCATTTCTTTATTGAGAGCATGTGCTCAGCTGAAAGATGTGGAGAGAGGCCGGCAGCTTCACCTTGAAATAAAAAAATATGGATTTGAAAGCGATCTTTGGGTCGGCAACACCTTGATACACATGTACGCCAAGTGTGGTTCACTAGCAGAGGCATGGGGGGCATTTGGAAAGTTGAAAGTTCGTGATGTTGTGTCTTGGACAGCAATAATTGCAGCATATGCTGAGAATGGACAGCATCAAGAAGCACTATGCTGCTTTAAGAAGATGCAGCTAGAAGATGTCTCTCCAAATTCTGTCACGTTTGTTTGTACCTTAAATGCCTGTGGCAACCTAGGAGCTATAGTAAATGGCCGAGAGGTACATGCAGTTATTGCATTGCGAGAATATCCGCAAGATCTGTTCGTTGGCAATTCTTTGATCAGTATGTATGTGAAATGTGGCTCCGTCAATGATGCTCAAGAAGTCTTTGATAAACTGCCAGTTCGTGATTTAGTGTCATGGACAGCACTAGTTGCTGGATATGCTGAAAATGGTCTTGGCAATAGAGCACTTAAGCTTTTTGACCAAATGAAATATGAGGGCATCTCTCCAAATGCAGCCACATTTTTATGTAGCTTAAAAGCATGTATCAGCATAGGGGCTATACAAAAGGGTCGACGGTTACATGCTGAGATTGTACAAAAGGGATTTGAGGCAGATCTTTCAGTTAGTAGCGGTTTGGTCGATCTCTATGCAAAGTGTGGGTCAATGATTGATGCACAAGTGCTTTTTGACAAGCTAGAAATTCATGACACGGTATGTTGGACCGTGCTGATTGCAGGATATGCTGAAGATGGATTTTACAAGGAAGCTTTATATTGCTTTGAACAGATGCAAGTAGAAGGCCTGTCTCCAGATGGACCTACATTTGTTTGCTGTTTAAATGCATGTAATGATGTCATTGCAATAGAAAGGGGAAGAGAAATACATGCCCAGATTATAGCGAGGCGATTTGAGTGGGATTCTTTTATTTGCAATTCCTTAATCCACATGTACGCCAAGTTTGGATTGCTTGCAGATGCCCAAAACATGTTTGATAGGCTTCCAAGCAGAGATGTCGTTTCATGGACCGCAATGATTACAGGGTACGTTGAGAATGGTATTGGTCATCAAGTGCTGAATTGTCTTGATCAGATGCAACTGGAAGGGATATCACCTAATGCTATCACATTTGCTTCACTTTTGAAGGCTTGCAGAAGCATGGTAAACATGGGACGAGAATTACACTGCCAAATTATACAGAAAGGATTTCAAAGAGATGCCTCACATGGTAAGGCTTTGATTGAGATGTATATAAAATGTGGATCAATTGTAGAGGCAGAGGATGTCTTTGATCAGCTGGCAGTTCGGAATGTTGTGATATGGAATACACTCATTTCGGGCTATACTGAAAATGGATTTGACATAGCAGCACTCAAGTGTTTGTCACAAATGCAGCTTGAGAAAGTGCTTCCAAATGCTAGCTCGTTCATTTTCTGCTTGAAGTCCTGTGGCAACATAGGCGCCATAGCTAATGGTCGTAAAGTACATCTTGACATTGTCCAGGCCGGGCTTGAAAGAGATCTTCTTGTAAACAACACCTTGATCAGTATGTACATAAAATGTCATTCAATTGAAGAAGCAAAGAAAGCGTTTGGGCATCTCCTCATTCGTGATGTTGTATCATGGAATGCACTGCTGAAAGGCTATGCTGAAAATGGTCAGGACACGGAGATGCTGAGATGTTATCAGCAGATGATACTGGAAGGGATAGAACCGAATACCATTACTTATGCATACGGTCTAAGAGCTTGTGGGCGCCTAGGTGCTATAGACAAGGGCCGACAGGTACATGCTGCAGTCGTGGATCAGAGATTAGAAAAAGATGCTCTTGTTGGCACAAGTTTGGTATACATGTATTCTAAGTGTGGTATGCTAGAAGAGGCAAAGGAGGCTTTTGAAAAGATGCCAGTTCAAGACGTTATCACTTGGACGATGCTGATTGGAGGATATGCCGAAATTGAATGTGGGGAGGAGGCCTTGAGATGTTTTGATCAGATGCAATTGGATGGAGTTTCTCCTAATGCCATCACATACATCTGCAGTTTGAAAGCCTGTGGTAAGATACAAGCAATAGACAAAGGGCGAGAAATACATGTTGCTGTTGCGCAGTCAGGATATGGAGATCTTTTTGTCGGTAACAGTTTGGTTGACATGTATGCCAGATGTGGTTCATTTACAGAAGCACGGGAGGTCTTTGACAAGCTGCCAATCAGAAATGTTGTCTCTTGGACTACACTGATTGGGGCATATGCAGAGCTTGGGGATGGTCAGGATGCACTAAACTGTTTCGAAGAGATGCAGATGACAGGCATGGCTCCAAATCCTGTCACACTTCTCTGCTGCTTGAAGGCTTGTGCTAGGTTACATAATATAGATATGGGCCGAGAAATCCATATGGAACTTGTACAAAGAGGTTTTGAACAAATCGAATTGGTTGATAATTGTTTAATTGACATGTATGTCAAATGTGGTTCACTTGTAGAAGCACAAATGGTCTTTGATAAACTGCAAATTCAGGATATTGTGTCCTGGAATACGCTTATTACAGGATATTCTGAAAATGGAGAAAATTTGAAAGCCATTGAGTGCTTTGAACAGATGCAACTGAAAGGTATAACTCGAGATGCTACCACATTTGTTTGCATTGTAAAATGTTGTGGCAATCTAGGGTTTTTGGACAAAGGCCAAGAAATACACATTGAGATATCAAGAGAAGGACTAGAGAAGGATCTCATTGTGGGCAATGCACTAATTGACATGTATGTAAAATGCAGTGCATTAACTGAGGCACGATTGGTTTTTGATAAGCTACCGTGTCGAGATGTCGTATCTTGGACTGCAATGATAAGAGGATATGGAATGAACCATGAGTGTGACATGGCCTTGAATTGTTTTAAGGTTATGCAAGAACAAAATGTAGAAGCAGATGCCATTACATTCACATGTCTTCTTACTGCATGCAGTCGTGCGGGATTGCTAAAAGAAGGCCAGGCATACTTTAAGATGATGGAGAACAAGTATGGGATTTGTCCAACAGGCGATCACTATAATTGTATAGTTGATCTTCTTGCAAGGTCGGGACACTTACATGAAGCAACCAACTTGCTTGAAACTGCAAAGTGTCCATTGTCTAAAGAGACATGGATTGCTTTGCTTAGTGCGTGTAAAACTTTTGAGGAGGAAATTTTAGGACTCAGATATTTTGAGCAACTACACCAGCAAAATCCAGAACATGCTGCTTCATATGTACTTATGACAAGCATTTATGCAAGTACATGTCAGGGGCGATTAGAATGAGAAAGGTAGAGCATTGAAACAGGTAAAACATCGAGGGCCCATGAATTTTGTGGTAGTAACCTGTGTTACGAGTATTACCTTCTATAAATAGACCATTCAAAAAGTGATGAGATTTTTCTTAGTTTAACGTTTAGAGTTACCAATATAAACGAGGACCAATTTGCAAGTTTTCATTTTCCACTGGATTTGGGATTTAATGGTGGCAATGGGCCATAGCCTTATTGACGGTTCTTGTTCGTACTGGCCCTGACCATCCTCGAGTGTTTGGGCTGAGAAAATCGAGTTGTATAAAGCTGCTAAATAATAATCATTGGTGAAGAGCAATCACTGTTGAGAAACAGTCGAAACAGATGAATGTGTGTGCGTGTAATTTTAATAAAGTTGTGCTGTACAGTCAAACCAGCAGCATTTATTGCATGTCAAAAATTATGGGTGGTATATAGCATAATAATCTGGAAAAGTTGGATATAAGGGGGCAGAATTAGTTATTGGGTGTTCTTACTTAGAATGTTTGTGGAGGCTTTGGTTTATCTGACCACAGATGTCCTGTGGTGGAGGTTTTCCACCTAAAATGTACAAATGGAGTAACTTTGGCTGAATGCCAGACAATCTCAAGCATCAAAAAGCTTTAAATGCTTTCGCAATAACGTGTATCTAATACTTATAGACCACATATACCAGTTGGCTCCAGTCAATACTAGCCACGAGCTCATCCTTTGGCTGCCTCACTGTAAGTATTCCCCAATGCTTTATGCATCTGCATAGGTTGTACTGCAGTCCAAGCTACATATGGCACATGAATTTTTCTTGCATCCTTGCAAGTATTCTACAACATTCCTAAATTGCTTCAGACCGTCACGTTTTGTATCAAAAACTTCTTGGTTGGATATAAAGATTGCAACATCTTGTTTCTGTGATTCCGTAATCCCCAGTTCCACAAAAGATCTGAACCACGCTCTAATACTAATGATACGAATAAGGATCTTAACCTTAATATCCCTAGCCCTTATATTGTCGGGCGTTACCAGAACATTTACATAGCTTTGCCAGATCCGTATAGCTCTTTCACCTTGGACCACTCCCCCGTGCTTGTACCATAACACTAGCCGGCGGAGTTTCATGATGATCACGCAGTATCATCACTCGAAGATTAGCATGCGATGGTACATAAGCCTTTGCCTTGTAAAAATAAAACCCATCTTGTTTAGTCCACCAATCCCCAGACTTGGTTACTACAGGTTGTTGCTTATCTTCTTGATATGCCACCTTAATCCTTTGAAAGAGATCATTCTCCCTTACCATCAAAGTATTTAAATACTTTATCCTAGATAAAGCATCCGCAACTGGATTATTCTTTCCAGGAGTATGCTCAATACTAAAACGGAACTCATGCAAAAAGTCGAGCTACCTAGCTTGTCTAGGACTAATCTTAACTTGTCTTTGCAAGAATCTCGAAGGCTTGTGGTCAGTATATACCACGAACTTACGAAGCTCCTTGTTGGTACCACATCTCAAGTAGTGCCGCCAAGTCTTCAATGCATGAACTGTAGCCAACAGTTCTTGCTCATAAGTAGCATAATTCCATTCCGCTTGATTAAGCTTATGGCATTCATATGCAATAACACGACCTTGTTGCGTAAGCACCACTCCTAGAGCTTGCCCACAAGCATCTGTGTATACCTCAAATGACTCATTGAGGTCAGGTACCTTTAGTACTGGACTACTCACCAAAAGACTTTTGATCCTCTCAAAGGCCTCTTGTTGAGCTGGACCTCACATATACTCTTGATCTTTCCTTAAAAGATCTCTGAGCGGAGCTACTAACTTTGAAAACTTAGGCACAAATTTTTGGTAATAGTTAGCCAACCCAAGAAAACTTCTCAACTCATGAACATTCTCAGGTTGAGTCCAATTTTGCATTGCTCGTACCTTGCTAAAGTTCGGAGACACTCCCTCCCCCGACAAGATATGACACAAGTAAGCAAACTTTTGCTTGAGGAAATCACACTTGGAAACTTTGGCATACAACTTATTGATTCTCAACACTTTAAGCACTTGTTCTAGATGGTGAAGTGTTCTTCCAATGAATTCGAGTATACAAGTATATCATCTAAGAATACTTCAACCGATTTATCTAAATAATCAGCAAATACTCGATTCATTAACCTCATACATGTAGCCGGAGCGTTAGTGAGGCCAAATGGTATAACCAAGAACTCATAATGATCTTGATGAGTCCTAAAAGCAGTCTTTGGTTCATCACCTTCACGGATTTTAATTTGATGGTATCCACTTCTTAGATTAATTTTGGTGATATCCACTTCTTTAATTTGATGATATCCACTCCTTTATTGTTGCCTTGTTAAGAGTGCGGTAATCTATGCACATATGCGTAGTTCCCTCTTTCTTCTTGACAAGCAACACTGGAGCGACAAAAGGAGACTTACTTGGCTGGATAAAACCTTTCTCAAGCAATTTCTTAACTCGCTTTTTTGACCTCCTCTAACTCAAGAGGACTCAAGCAGTAAGGTGCTCTTGCCATTGGTTGAGTTCCAGGTTCAAGATCGATCTCATGCTCCATTCCCCTTGACGGAGGTGGCCGTATAGGCAACGCCTCGGGAAACACATCCTTGTATCTTTCCAAAAGAACAAGCAATTGAGGATGAGATTCCGAACCTACATCGAATTGTTCTACAAGTGAATTGCAAGATTCAACACTTATATCATCATCCAAGATATATAAACCAAAAACTTGATTATCATTCACTTTAAAAACAGTCTTGATCGGAGTGGCCGACAACAATTTCTCGCATCCTACATAAGGCGATCCTTGAATACTAACAGACTTAGAATCAACTAACTCAAAAGTTAACACATGGGATGACCAATCAATGAGGAAATGACAGTTTGAAACCACTTTATCCCCAAAATGACATCATATCGTTTTAATTTGATTAAATCAACATTAACTTTAAACTATATTGCTCTTGGTCAACTTCTATCGTGAAGTATCAAATCCACGCCTTGCGCTTGTTGATTCCCATGCTGAATTTGAGGTCCGGCCTCTCCTATAACAACATATGGAGTCATTGTTGTCAGCTCAAGGCCTAACTCCCTTGCTAAGTCTGCAGATATGAAATTGTTAGTGCTTGCAGAATCAATATGAACAACCACATTCTTTTCCTTGATTCAACCTAAAACACGAATAACTTTACTAAAGAAAAATTAGAAGAAACATTTACATAGTTTCCTCCCTCGCAATAGCTGAAAGCATCTTCACTCCTTCATTATTCGATGGTGTTTTGGAAGTTGCAGCCACAGTCTTTTTCAGTTTTTGCGGCTTAGGGCATTCCCTAGCGTAATGGTCCATGCCGTGCCAGTTATACACTTTATAGCGGTCTTCCTTCTACTGGAATCCTTACACTGCCCTGCAGCCCTTTTGTTGGACTGATTCCTTTTCCTCTTCTTAGCAGACAGCGCTCCTCCAGAAGTTCCTTCGATCCGTTTAGACTTCCAATCAAAACCCTTCTTGGCCTTCTGAGTTTTCTCACGGCCAACCAACTTTCTTGCAAGCTCAATAGCTTCCTCGAATCCCTTGGGTTCTGCTTGCAAAAGGTGAGTTTTAATACTGTTGTCCTTTAGACCATTTAAAAAGTGGTCTGTCCTCATCTGAGGGGTACGATCTGGGAGTCTTGCAAATAACCCTCGGAGCTTACTAACATATTCTTGTAATGTTCTGATTTGCGCATACTCTTTAACTGATAAAAGTGCATGCTGACTGTCAAATTGAGGTGCATACTCATCTTTTAACAGTTTGCAAAAGTCATTCCATGACCTAAAGTTCTTATCATTGTCAATGTGGATAGTCCACCATGATGCCGCAACTCTTTCCAACTTAAGAGAACCGTAAAGCACCTTTACTCTATCACTTTTCTTAGTTGCCAAATAAAAAAGTTTCATACGAATGAACCAAAACATAGCATCCTCTGGTGTACCGGTCCCATCAAACTCAGTCAGCTTCATCTTTTCCAATGCCTTTACTTCCTCCTTGGAGAGTCCTTCTAGAGACCCTTCAGAAGGCTCACCAACTGGGTTAACATCTGGGTTAACAACCGGGTTAACTGTATCTGGCACAGTGCGACTAACCCCAGGTTGTGCACTTGTACTAGCTCGTCCCCTAGCAGTATCTTGGGCTCTTAGGTTGTATTTTTTTTAATACCTCTAAAGCTTTTCATGAACCTTTCAAGAGACTCCTTAAAGCGCTGCTCTCTTGCATTGCTCTCAATAATCCAACGTTCATTTGCCTTTGCATATTATCCAAAGTTCGAGCAATCAACGATTGTTCATTTCTTGGCTCTAAAGGTGTAGTTATGTAACGTTCCTAACCGACATGCCCTTAACCAACTGGGAAAAACCGTCCGGACGTTTATGAGTAGTCGCTTCTACCCATTTATGCCGGTGTCTCGGGAACGCTCCACCAAGATCTATTCGAGCGCATCAGCAAGAGCCATCTCCCATGAGTTACGGGCACACCAACTGGGAAAAACCGTCCGGACGTTTATGTGTAGTCGCTTCTACCCATTTATGCCGGTGTCTCGGGAACGCTCCACCAAGATCTACTCGAGCGCATCAGCAAGAGCCATCTCCCATGAGTTACGGGCATGTTACAACCTTTCCCACTAGAACCATGCTCGTCCTCGAGCATCACCAAGACCAGAGCGTCCAACGCTATACAAGGTCACAAACGGCCCCATGGAGACTCGAACTCGAACCCTGCTCTGATACAAATGTAACGTTCCTAACTAACATGCCCTTAACCAACTGGGCAAAACCGTCCGGACGTTTATGGGTAGTCACTTCTACCCATTTATGCCGATGTCTCGGGAACGCCCCACCAAGATCTACTCGAGCGCATCAGCAAGAGCCATCTCCCATGGGTTACGGGCACGTTACAAGTTATGGTTACTACAGTTGCAGTTGTAGGCATAGTTGTTGTAGATGTATTGCTCTTAGAGCCTCCTCCAACATCAATAACAACTCCTCCACTTGCTGCTAAACCTCCACATGGTATTGCAGTACCACCAACCGGATTGACCATTGGCAGTACTTTTGGTACACTGACTCGTGGTTGTGTTTGAATTAATCCATAATTAAACACAGGCAGATCATCCAAATGGACACCCTGGAGTGCTGGTACAATACCATCAGTTATTGTTGGCATGACTGGCAAACCATCAGTTAGTTGCACCATACCTTGAATTGGATCAGCGATAGATTAAAACTGATGCTCTGATACCAAATTGTCATAGCCTAATAAAGTAGGAACGCGTATGCTATCTTGAACTCCCTGAGCTCCCCTCAACCATGAGTTCCTTACTCCCCACGCACAATCGTTCTAATTCCCAAAATTAGACTAAGCCTAGCTTCAGATAGTTCTTAAGCAAACACAAGGTGTTTCTCCAACTAGATAAAAGCTCCTGAAATCACTACAATCAGGCCAATGGCCTGCAACGAACTTAGGAAGACAAATCAGACGCTGTGGAAAAGCTAGAAGCTGAAACAAACCATTCTCCAAGATGCTATCAGAAAACTATATGCTTTTCCAAATTCGCCCAAACCCTTAAATAAGGGCAAAGATCTTAAGAATAGGTCAGATAAAGGCTTGGAAGCCTTTTCCTGGCCTCAAATAGGCCTTCTAACAATAGATTAGACCTATCCGGCGTGACCCTGGACTGGAAGCTAACAGGTCCGTCCGCGAGGTGATAGGGATTTTTTCCCTTTACTCAATGGTTTAGCTATTTAAAACCAACTTTAACATTCATACTTAAATGCCAAATTAGCGTACCAAACTTGCGCCATTAAAAATTAACCAAACACTGCCCCTGGCAGTTATAAGCCCTCGGAACATTCCCAAGTCACCCAATGGCACTTCCAAGGCCATCTCCACATCCCATAGGTATGCAAGCACGACTTTCACCTTAGACTTAGATTGTAAAAAAACTGTATGTTCGGTTACCTTTATGTAGTCAAAATTAAATTTTCTACCACTTATTCACCAATGCAAATAGGCCATTTGACCATCTTAGACCAAATTCAATTGTTTTAAGCCTCACTTGTTTGAGGACCTTATAAAGTTATAACTCAAGAGATCCGTATGTTCACATTTGAATATTATAAAAGTACATCCATCAATGACATAAACGCAAAAGGTATCGTTACAACATGCTCAAATGTCCCAATCATCCACATATGCAATGAACCCATAACAAAAAAGAGCGGATCGATTCTTCCTGCATCTCTTTTTTTTTAAAGTCTGTGTACAGGTAATACTATTAGGTCAGCTGCTGTGAACTTATTAACCTCATCCATTTCCACTTCATTCTATCAGGGACGGCACTTCAAGTTCTTTTTATGTACTAGGTAATTGATGGGCAGCGGGGTTTTATGCCCTGTAAAACCACGAGGTGGCCAACGAGTGGCGGC
>JAANSK020251163.1:0-13242 GCA_011763485.2 Isoetes engelmannii
GTACGGACTTCGGTCCATGTTCTGGTTAGGGACTTCGGTCCCTTCTTGTTCTTGTTTTTGTTCTTGTGGTCGCATGTGCTTGGGACGCTGCCTTTGTGGTGCGACATTAAAATATTCTTCCTTCCTTCCTTCCTTTGGATGCTGCCTTTGTGGCGCGACGTTAAAATATGCTTCCTTCCTTCCTTCTAATATTCTAAATACTAGCAGATGCGATTAAATGATTGGATCATAAATTTTGAAATTCAAGTGGCTAGAGATCTTGAATTTCACATTCTTGAAGGGTTATGTGGATTACTAGTTCTTGATTTTTTTTTTTTTTTTTTTTTTGCTTGATTAGCATGATGACCTAGAGGCTTCTTCAACAATGCACTATAGTTTGGACCATCTTTTAAGGCTGGGTTGCGGTCTAATTGGACCTAGTTGGATTCAAAATAATGCAAGTTAGGACAACTTTATCTAGGTTTTGGTCCAAGTTATTCTACTAGTTTGCTAAGGTACAGGGAATTATTATTTATACTTAATCCAAATCTGGCCATTAAGGGTAACAGAAGCTGCTACGGATGAGCGAACAAATGGACTAGTTGTGGAAATTTATGGAGACGATCCTATAGTACTTGATTTAGCAAAAGAAGGTTATTCTTTTTTCCCTATAGTAAGCTGACCCAAAGATGTTGAGCGAGTCCGTGATGAGTACTCAATTTGTTCCTTTTCTTTTTTTTCTTAAATCAGTCTCTTTTTTTTCCCCTGAATCTTCAAGGTTTTTTTGTGCTGTAATTTTATATCATATATATATGAATACAAAAAGTGTCGCGCCTCCGGAAAGAAAAAAAAAAAGAAAAAAAAAGAAAAGAAAGGGGGGGATCACAAATATTTTATTAATCAAAAGTTGTTCATTATATAATGTTAATGATTATTGTTGACATGTATCTTTAATCTTATTTAGAATATGTTTGGTTGAGCTCTTAATACGTATTGATTAACATGACTTCTCTTGGATGCAACAATTATGACATCCTAACTTCAATCTCATGAGGACTTGTTGGCTATGAGCCATTCATGTGGAGCTCCAACAGAAAGATGTCAAGCTTCCCTTAAACTTGTCCCCAGTTCTTGTATCACACCTCAAATTCCTTCAAATGTCTGTCTGCACTTTGCTCCACGTGCACTTTGCTTTTGATCGAGCCAAATGTGGATTAAGGCAACTTCATAGTAGATAATTTTCAAGGAGGATTGACCACTGGCAAAATCAAAACCAAGGACGCGATGCAAACTCAGAGGAAGGCCCTTTGGTGGTTGAGGTATATAGTAAGGTAAGATATTTCTGAAGGAAAGCGGGAGAGATTTTAGAGATGGGGCAGTCTTAAATGGATCAATAAGTGCTCACTTACTGTGAAAATTTGAAACTAATGCCACGTTTACCATGTGATTATGTTTGTCTTTCTACATATAGTTGTTAGGCTTTATTATAGTCGTTAGACTTAAGTTCTTTTGCCCTCCCAGTCCCCCTTTTTTTTTTTTAACTTAATCTCAATATATTAAAAGAATGTCAATGATACAAAGTAAATGGAGAGGAAAGTGAATTGCCCCACAGAGACAGTGATGCCCCACCACTCCATCATCTCAACTACTACTGTACGAAGTGGCTTTCATCATCCACAACACCCAGGAAGTCCCGCTAGATGGCGAACTTCCGCTCTGCCAGTCCCGAAAACACCAAGAAACTCTGGAATAATTTATACCGAAGACGGGGAACCAGGGAGGCCGAAGGCTGCTGGATCCCCTGAAAAATCCACAACCGCCGCCGTTTCCAGATAAGCCATACCAGCCAGGCCACACATAAATGCAAGGCATGCTTCCTCACAAGAGGCCAAGCACCTGGATATAAATGTAACAGCAACTGATGGCTAGTTAGCCGAACCTGGAACCGAGCCCGAACCCAATCCCAGGCCGACTGCAGATGGGGGCAGAGGACCAAACAGTGCTCCACCATCTCTAGATGAAGACCACAACAGATGCACAAAGGACTCACCCCTGGCCTAAATCTGCTCACCAGGGCATTCACCCTGATACAACGGTGCACCACCTGCCACAGTAGCACCCTTATCTTCGGAGGGGGAAGCTGCAGAGACCACTTGCCAGAAGGAGGCAAACTGTCGTGAATCACTAGCGTACGGTAGGCAGACCGCACAAAGCACGTGGCCTCAATGTCAGGATGAACCCAGACTCAAGTGTTTTTCTTTTTTTCTTTTTTTTTAAGATTTTATCTCAATGTATTAAAAGAATGGCAATAGTACAAGGTGAGTGAGGAGGAAAAGGAGCTGCCCCGAAGAGGCCGTGATACCCCACCACTCCATTATCCTCACAACTACAACTATACAAAACATCCATCATCATCCACTATCCCCAGGAAGTCACGTTAGATGGCAAACTTCCTTTCTGCCAACCCCAAAAACACCTGAAAGCTTTGAAACAGCTTATACCGCAGCCGGGAGATCAAAGAGGCCGAAGGCTGTTGGACCCCCTGAAAAATCCACAGCCGCCGTCGTTTCCAGATCAGTCATACTAACCAAGCCACACATAAATGCAAGGCTTGCTTCCTCGGAAGAGACCAAGCACCTGGATACAAATGCAGGAGCAACTGCTGGCTGGTCAGTCGAACCTGAAGCCGAGCCTGGACCCAGTCCCAAGCCGCCTGTATATGAGGGCAGAGGACCAAACAATGCTCCACCGTCTCTAGATGGAGGCCACAACAAGGACACAGAGGACTCACCCCCTGGCCGAAACCTGCTAACCCGGTCATTCACCCGGATACAACGGTGCACCACCTGCCATAGGAGCACCCTGACCTTTGGGGGGGGGGGGGTATTCCATGTCCAAATCCAGACTGAGCGCCAACGGGAGCCCGGAAGCTGCAAGAACCACTTATCAGACGAAGGCAGAATGTCGTGGATGACCAATGTGCGGTAGGCAGACCGCACAAAGCATGCAGCATCAACATCGGGATGAACCTTCCAAGCCTGTACCACTACATCCCCCGGAGACAATACATGTATGTGCAGCGGAATACACCGGGCCACCTGCTCCCAAATAAACCAGTCACTGGCTCTCAGGCCAAATCGCACCTGGAAAGCCTCCCATGGCACGACCTGGCCATCCCAATACCAATCTTCCAAAGTGAGCACCCCGACCTGCCGCCAGCGGGCCTGCGTCCGGGCGTGCATAGTGGCGGCAAGAGGCAAGTGCTCCGGGGGCAGAGGTACCCACAAGAAGGGTGATGAGTGATGAAATACCACAGCAGGATCCAGCTGGAACAGCACCCGCACGTGCTCCCACGCCCGCAACACCCCCGTGAGGAAGGGGGATGCATGCGGAAAGGTTTGAGCCCATACAACAAAGCCCGGCACTTCCACATGCACAGTAGGCTTCCCAAATGCCACGCAGTGGCGAAGGGACTGCAACAGCAGTGCCGCCCAGAGGAGAACGCTCCATCCTGCAAAATGCTCCACACAAACTTGGAGACCAACACCTTGCTGTGCAATGCTAAACCCAAGATGGCCAAACCTCCATCCTCCCTCGGGCGGACACACTTCCACCACTGCCCCTTCATCATCTCCACCCCACACAAAGTTCCTGACCATCCTGTCCAACGCTTGCATCTTCCCCTCAGGAGCTAGCATGGTAGACGCCGTGTATACATGTGTGCTGCAAAGTACCGACTTAGCCACAGTGATCCTCCCTGTCATCAACAACTTACTGCCCTTCAACCAGTTAAGATACTTCTGCAGACCCTGTAGGATCTCATCCCATACTCGGCCCATGGAGATATCTCCGCCAAAGGGAATGCCCCCATTCGTCAAAATGTTCCTTCCCGGAACAAACCCAGACCGAACCCTGCTGATGGAAGAGGACAATACCGACTTCAGCTTCTCTGCCAGGGCTTTCGCAATGATCTCAAGCGTTGTAAAGAGACAATGAGTTTTTTAAGTATCTCACAGGCCAAGTTGATCCTCATTGGAAGTTAAAAACCACCTTCTCTTTCTTTTCCTTCTCATTAATATTGTACTCCATCAGCAATGTTGGTATTGTATGTGCATCTAGTTGGTTTGAAATGGATTTGAAAAATGCTCTTCTTCTTTTCTGGCCTATTTTTTGTGCCTAGGGTTTCAACCTCGCTTGGTCAGGATTCTTTCACAGCTTTTGTCATAACTAAGACTCGGCAGTCCGAATCAGATGAAATGTGTACCTGTTGAAAGCTCTTTCAGAGTTCTTTCCATCAAATTTGACCATGTTTGGTCAACATCGAGGGAGCAATTAAGAACTTTATGGCTAGATTTAGGGTTTTGATCCTCATATGAGGTCGAGCTATTTTTTTAATCATAACCCTTGATTGGTAACTCCATTTAAGGTGCAATTTGTGCCTCCAAAAAGATCCTTCAAGGATCTTTATAATGATATCAAAGTACCAAATTTAATAAATATTTGAGGAAGAAAATCAACAAATTTCTGGTCGGATTCAGGGTTATGATCTTCATGCATATGTTTAATGGAACATGTTTGGGGTTTGCTAGATTTTTTCTAAATTGTTTTATCTGATTGTTCAAGTAAAGATGGGAAAAACAAGTTGGTAGCAACAACAAAAGATGCCTCAGGACCAATAGACATTATCCTGGATGTTAAATAATGTGGCATTTCAGCCTTAGCTCGGTGTTCCAAAACAAGACTATACATTGGATACATATCATATTGGTCAGAGCAAGTGGTGCAGATATCCAGTTCGTTCAGCATCTGTAATTTATACAAAATAACTCTTTAGGAAGATGTGGTACCAAGATGGCCTGCCTCAGATCAGGCGTTGCTCTTAGATATATTAAGATGTGGACTATTAGGGCACAATTGTAAAATTGGGTGACAACATTAGATTAATTTTATGGTTTTTCTCCTCCATAGTTCTACAGGACTTGGTTTTGTAGCAAAAACAATATGTGCATCTTCCGTGGATGCAGTAGTACAAGCCGACATGCCATCCTCATCGGTTCAGGTGCCACAAGTCATTGCAGCAGTGCAGACTCAGGAGACACCATCAACAATTCCAATACTCTAGGTGGATGAAATAGTGTAAATTGTGGAGCTAGATGCAACAGTGCAACTCGAGACACTAGGGAATCCATTATCTGATCCAACAGACAGAGGATTATTATTATGTATTGTTGGATTACCAGAAAGAGAGAAGATGACACGGGAAGAAGAAGCAATTGGCTTCTTCCCTATCATCATGCATGTTCAGACCATAGATATTATAACTGCTTATTGAATAGGTAAGACACGAGCAGGTGAACCACATCACATATTGCTTCAAGTCTACAATTAGAGCATTCACCTAAGTGGAATTAACTTGCGAGGAACACCTTACTCTATTCAAGAAGATTTGATTGCACTAGTGAGCCTCGAGGAGGTCAAAACTGGCTACAATATGGGATGCACATATAGTACATAAGTGGGCTATGTACAGAGGGGGTCGGGCGATAATTTTGAACAAACCATCCATTGACCCCAAGTTCGATTACTAGATGATGGTGGCAACCCGTCATCGGTTACATATAGTGTCGTATGTTATACTTGTGGAAATATGCCCATTGACCTGTAGTGGGTCAGATTAGGGGCAATAATTTGCCTAATTCATTACGATTGCCATCAATCATGTCGTTGAAAGAGGGTGCAACATGGGTTTCTAGTCAGCAAGGTTTTGATGTGCCTTTGGTAATGCTGGATGCTCCTTTGTTTACACAATCTAGTACTATTTTTAGTATTTGAGTACTTTACTTACTTCTTCGGAGGCTAGAGGCCACAATACCTAATTCCACTACGGTCGTTGAGGTGAGAAATGTAAATTCTTTCTTTGGGAGTGAGTGCTCCTCTGACTCTTCACGAGGTGGATTTTCCTCCCCTTCAAGTCTCTCATAGCATGCCTTTATCTTCCAGTGTGCCTGCTTCTACTCCTGTTATTTCACAATCCCAAGCTATTGCCACTTCTTGGAAGTCTTTTGATTCTATTTCTAAAGTTATATACCAAGGGTTTAGCGACTGGACTTTTAAACATATAGTCAATAAATCCGGGAAGGCTCGAGTATGAGTTGCCTTACACGTTCTAGCTGAGGCGAACAAGGTTTTATCAGTCTGACTATCAAAATTTAATTCAAACTTTCTGGTATTCCTGTAGCCGAGGTGGATCATGCTGCTCATGTCAGGTCTGCTAAAAAATCAATTATCGTGTTATCTCACAGTTTAGTGGTTGGTTTGCCCATTTGCTACATCGTCTTCAACTTCTTGCTTTCCAGTCAATTAAGTTATTATCTCATAAATTTGTTCTGATTATATTAATGATGTATTGTATACATTAGTGTCAAGGGAGTTTCGTGCACTTGGCGGCAATTATTTTCTATATCAGTATTGTTGCTCTGGTTTTACACCTATTTTATCAGTATTGTTCCTCTAGTTTTACACCTGTGAGCACTCTTAAGATGCCATAACCACCATTCGTTTAAATTGGAATTATGCCATAAAATTGGGAACTTATGTTCGTCACTTTTCTAAAGTTTTTTCCCTTCTAAAAGTTTCTCCCACTAATGAAAGGTCATGCCTAATTCCACGGCTCTATCATTTTTTTCCTCTTCAAAACTTTCCCACTCGTTATTTTCGACATTTGTCTCTTCTTTTCTTCCAGGTGCAGGCACATGCGTGTCTTATTTTCTTTTTTTCTCTTTTCTTTTCTTTTCTTTTCTTTGTAGGCTATTTGCCCTTCCAAGAGACACATCATCCTTCCTTCCTTCCTTCCTAAACATGTCTGCTATTTTTTAAGCCTATTTTGGCAAAGAATAACTTGAGCCTATTTTGGCAAAGAATAACTGCAGGTGGTTGCCCATCTAGACTTATTTTACCGTCTTTAAGGGAAACGAAGGTTGCTTTAATTTTTTTTCGGATTCTAACACTGTTTAATTTTACTAAGTTCTTTTCTCACCGCTGGTCCTTTTCAGGTAAGCACAATTTTATTGCTTTTTGACAATACCTGAATTTGTGGACTTTTTTGAAAAATCTTGCTTCAATGACAGTTTTCATAGACAACACATTCTTAAGCACTTCAATTACACACATTCTTAAGCACTTCAAATATGCACATGATTGTCGAACTCTTAAGAGTGATAAATGTGGACCTAGCAAGTTGCGAACATATCCAAAGGAGTGGCATTTCAAATCTGGACATATGGTGGAGTGGAAGACATATAATAAGGTAGTAAGAAGAATGCTTTTATTGTATTTTTTTTATCATGTAGCTATGAGTCTAAATGTTGTTTTTGTAGTAGGTTTTTGAAGTTGTAGAAGAACCCAATGAGAAAAGAGGTCATAAGCTTAGTAAAAAATCAGTGACCAAGTTAGTTTACACGACCATGTGCCGCTGAGATTTTCTAGAATGCTCAAAATGTGCTTAAGAAATTCATTCCACACAACTATAAGGGAAGATAGTAGGCCAAGCAATTCAGGGAGTGTTTAAAAACATTCCCAAAGGATGCAGTAATTTCAGTGATTGATTTTGCCGAGAATTACACCTTTAAGATCCAGCAAGAAATACAAAGTTTGTATTGGAGGAATGATCAATGCACAATTTTAGTGCATATCACATACAGGCATGCCACAAAAGAAAATGACCCAAATTTGGATGAAGATGAGAGAAGAATCATTAAAAAAACTCGCTTTTATATTTCAAATTATAGAGAACAGGACACTTTGTTTATGCAACAGTGCTTGAACAAATATGTTGCATTTTTTAACAGGAAAATGACACAATTAGAGTACTTATGTCCACAGTTGTGTAACTTAACATGCAACTTGTATTCTTCACTAAAACATAGACTATAACACTGGCAGACATCGTTAGTTAACAAAGGCAAGCAATACATACCCATACCCAATCCCATTCGAGCTTTGGTAGAGTCACGTTCTTATATATGGTAGAGATATGCTTTGCCTTTGCATGCCATTTGGTCATATGCCTATCAACTGATGTTATTTCATCTTGAAACTTCTAATTTTAGCACGAAGACCTCTTTCCCCTTATAATCTATCTACTGAACTGCTGTTTTTAAAAGCTCTCTCATAACTTCCTCATCATTTGTAAACTTTTCAATAACAAAGGTCTCCTCAGGAAAATCTTTCTCAAGGTCTTGTCTGGCCTTTAGTTTGAACTGTATACCATCAAATAGAGTTTTGCAAGCTATGTCTGCACCAGCAACACCACCTTCTTTCCTTAACAAAGACTCTTGTGATGAAATCAACTTTACTTCATCTCAGCAAGCTTTCCCTAGTAATCTAGTTGATACAATAACTGTTGTGCCCTTTAAAAACTTGGCGCGCAGATGTTTGATCCCCGGGGATTCACCTACAGATATGCCATCTGCATTCTTAGGTAAACAAAAAAACCCTTAGTATATGCTCTAGAAAATCTAGAAAGATACCCATTTCATAACTATACGGGCTTAAAATGGTGCAAAACTAGATAAAATGGCACCCCTTTCCTTAGATATACAGTACTAGAGAGGACAAAACAAGACCCACTTGATGCACTCACATGTTATATACGACATAATATATGCGAACCCCCCGGGTATTTGATAAGCTTCAGCAGCAAAACTGGCCCAATTTAGCTTATAGTCTTCAGGATTTGCCAAAGATAGCTGACGACGACGGCGAAGACGAAGACGAACATGAAGAAGAAGATGAAGGCATGTCTTCAGTGGTTTTGTGATGGAGATCGTTGTACGGGCTTTTTCTTTCATGCATCTAAGAGGCGTCGTATGACGTCAACCATGTCCTCATTGAGTCTTCCAGATGGCTCGGTGCTCAGAGAGCCAGCAGAGCTCACGTGACATTTACACTTCCAGACCTTCTTTGCTGAGAGACATCTTCCCTTCCAGTTACAAATGCGAGATGCAGTTTTGTCCAGAATTTCCCCCATCATTTCTGAGGAGCAGCGCGTTTCAATAGAGGTGGCCATAACGGCTAATGATTTAGGTTTGACAGTCCTTGAAATAAAAAGAGGCAAGTGCCCAGGATTGGATGGTATGCCAATTGAGTTCTTTTAGGAATACTGGGAGTGGTTGGAGACAGATGTCTACGATGCTTTTTGTGATTTTCGTCAGTTTACTGCTTTGGATAGAATTCTGAACACAAGGGCCATCTTACTCATACCTAAGGTTAAGGATCCTCGGACTATTTCAGACTGGTGGCCAATCACCTTGCTGTGATCTGTGTATAAGATCTTTGCCAAGGCTTTTGCAGAATGGATAAAGGGAATCTTGGCTGAGTCCATCTCTACCACTCAATCAGGCTTCCTTCCAAAAAGATGCATTCTGAATAATGTAGTTGCTGCTTACGAGGGACTCTATTGGGCATGACGGCGGGACCTTCCTGTTGTGTATCTCAAGCTTGATTTTGCGAAGGCATACGACAGTGTAAGCTGGGAGTTCATGCACCTATGTATGCTCAGATTGGGATTTGGGAAGCAATTCATGTCAGACGTCATGAAGCTACATGTATCTGCCCGAGCGACTGTTTTGTTCCATGGTGAGCCATTAGAGACTTTTCCACTTGGTTGTGGTATTCGTCAGGGATGCCCCTTAGCGCCACTCCTCTTCACAATTGTTGTGGAGGCCTTGTCATAGCTATTTACTATTGCAACAACAGAGGGGCTCCTCCACGGTCTCGATGGAGGATGGCACACAGGAAGTTTGTAATCAATATGCAGATGACACGTTTCCCTTTTTGGTCGCTAGTGCTGAGAACCTAGAAGCTGCCAAATTGCTCTTGGATACATTCCCACTGGCTTCCGGTGTGCTTGTGGGGTGGCAGAAGTGTACAACCCTATGTACATCGGATACTCCGACTCTAGCATGTGTTCATGCATATCCATGGAAAATGCTTTCTCATAGACAGGCCACCAAGTTGCTAGGGATCCAGTTGGCATTCATGTTGGTGCTGGAGCTGCATGGAAAGAAATTATTAAGGGTTTGGAGAAGGATTGGTTATGGTGGTCCACCGCAAATTTGTCCCTTGGTGGTCGCATTACGGTGGCCAAGTCAGTCCTCAATAGTACCCATGTCTATATGGCATCCTTACTGCTTGGTCTAAACGCATCCTTCCAAAATGGGCAGGTGGTCTGGGTATGATGGACTTCCCATTGCAGAGCAAGGTTCTCATCTCAAAATTCATTTGGAGGCTCTTGAATGGTGAAAATGACTCTCCTGGTCTGCACCTTCTGTTAGAGCCTAAACTTTAACCTCACAAGAAAGATGAAAACCAGATAAACCAAGCCTCAATTTACCAGATCTATGCAATGCAAAACACAAAGAAACATAATCTCCATAGCTAGCTCAAGCAAATATCTCCTCTGATACACCATCCCTCCCTCTGTGATAGATAGAGCAGAGTACTCCTCCGCAATGCATACGTGTGCATGTGCGTATATACATGTGTATACTCCCTATATAAGACCATGTCTACACCACCCCAACACACTACAGTGGTGACCCACACCATAGTGGTCTCATATACCACCCCAACACCTTCTTAGACAATCCCTTAGTCACTGTATCCCTCTAGGCAAAAAGGGCGTCAAACCAATCCTACCATGGGCATTATTTCATCATTTGCATCCTTCCCAAATGCTTCTCCTTTTCTACGTGGATTGTTGGCATCATGGGATGTAGTCAGACAGCTTTTTCGGCCATGTCGTTCCATCCATGCCCTATATGAGATTCCGTGGTGGTGGGCACCACCGCCGCCAGACCTCTCAACAACACCTCCACTTGTTGCATCAATTCATCCACTTACACAACGGCGATGGATCCTTGCAGGTGTCGCCTCTATCCAAGCATGGTATGATGGCAGCCGTCTATTGTCTTGGCATGAATTCCAGGCAAAATTTCTACTCTCCCGTTGGGATCTCTCACCATGGAAGAAGGTCGCAGAAAATTTTCCTCTTAGGGTGGAGGTTGGTGTTACAGAAAGGATGCCCTGGGGCTGTCACAAAACTATCCAGACAGGAAAGCACTTTGTCAGCTCAGTATATTGCCTCCTCTTTAGCACCACAACCCCTCCCACTGCCAAAGGGGTGGCACCTGCAAGTTCCGCAATGCAATTTGCGGCGTACATGGTGTTGGCTCTGGGACACACCGCGCCACCCTAAAGTCTCGATACTTTGGTAACAGATCATTCATAGGTGCTTGCGTGTTAACGCCTTTAGGCATCGCTATGATCCTCGCATATCTGCAGTATGTTTGTTTTGCCTTTCAGACGTGGAAACTCTTGAGCATTGCCTTTTCTCTTGTCCAGAAGTTCAGCCGGCGTGGTCCTGGTTACAAGGTTTATTTAACAATGTATTGGATTTCCAATGCATCCTTTTGGCTTTCTACCCTAATGCATGGCCCCCAGTTTGACATGGGGCATTCCATCTTGGCTCTGGTTGGCTCCTCTGGTCAATATGGGAACGTCGCAGACACCATTATTTTCATGGCACCTACTCAAGTGCTCGCGGCGTTATTGATGTGGCCCAGGCTAAGATACTGATGGCTTTTAAGTGTTCCTCCCTTGACCCGGAGATGAGGGATTGTATCTGGATCCAGTACCTTCAAATTGATTCTTATCATTAGTCTCATATTCTGGAGTAAGTGCATTGTGCTTCAGGCTCTTGTTCCTATGGTTTCTTCGTGTGCTTACGCAGTTAATGAGACATGTCCATTCTGTAATGTTTGTAGCTGATTAATAAACTCCTTGCTTTCGTTCTTCCCAAAAAAAAAAAAAAAGATCGCTGAATGTTACTCCAAGCAAAGGCTCGAGCAAAAGTGACTCTAACCTCATTGTTTGTAGGTTTCCTTTTCACAAATTCTCTCTAGAAGATCACGTAACAGAGTTTGAAATTGGAGTTGAATAAATTTCAGGTTTATCTTTCCTTTTCGAAGGGGTTTTTGCCAAACATCAAGGAAATCTAGTCGGAGACATCCTTGGTCGTCAATTCCTTTACTTTCTTCCCTTGATTACACAGACCCCTGTTCGCACGAAATTCATAATCTGTTCTTGTAAAAAACGGTTCTTGTGAACATGATACATACTTTTCTTTTAACAAATTTAGAAATGAGGTTGAAAAGCACGAGTTTTTAAAGAAATTCACCTCACCATGGAAATACATCACCTAGAAGCTAGGCAACCTAACTTGTAATCAATTATGGGTGCCAAAGCTTTTCGCGCGCAGATTTGCATACCCTGCAAAAGGTATGAAGGTTGTCCTTCAACAATAATGAAGGGCGTCCTTCACATCATGAGAAAATTTCTGAAAACAAGTGTTAAGCAAGTGTTGGTGCGTCAAAAAGTTGAGTAGGTCAATAAAAGAGACACCCTACAGGAGAGATGGTTTTTTTTACTATGTATTGATGGTTTTGCCTAGGCCTTCTATTGTTGTCTTTAGGTTTTTATTCCCATATTATAGTATCTGTGATGTACTCTGTCTTCTATTGTTAGTCTATTCCAGCCCTTAGGATAAGCTGGCAAGAGGGCTTTGCATTTGGCATCCGAATGGATCATCTAGTCCATTTTCAAGAGATGAAGATGGACTAGACGATCCTTTAAGAATAGATGGATCATCTAGTCCATCTACTCCTAAAGGATGACATTAAGAGTGTTATTTGGGAGCACTATCTTCAGATTCATACTTATTTATAACCAGTTGCGCTTTTATGATATTTATTCTCTGCTCTATGTTATATATGTGGTGGGTAGTTTTGCTCTAGTGGACATTTTCTCCACTGAGTGTTGAAACCCCCATGCACTCTTTGTATTGTTTTGAGGAATAAAGAGCCACGTCCATTAAAAAAAAAAAAAAAAAAATAATAATAATCTTGACTTATATTTTTGAATATAGTTTTTCATTAAAACTAATTAACTAACTAACTGTCTGTCTGTCTGTCTGTCTGTCTGTCTGTCTGCCTGCATGCCTGGTGCCTGCCTGCCTGCCTGCCTGTCTGTCTGTCTGTCTGTCTGTCTGTAATAAGAAAATGCTTTGAAACTAACAATTGTTGTAAGAGAGTAACTTCCTCATTTGGCGGGATCTTATGAGGATTGTGGACGAGAATGCGGAGTTCGTGTACATTTAGTGGTGCTGGTGGTTTGGTTTTTGTGTGAAGATATTCTTTGTGGAGT